>JAJMFN010000006.1:0-54733 GCA_030574735.1 Hansenula sydowiorum
ATCAACTGTGACTTATATTATACTAAAAATAAACGCTCTATAAATTAATGGGAAATTTCACCTTTGACAGCAACAGAACCAGTTCTAACTTCTCTGGCACTGACTTGTAAAGCACCATCTTTATTTATGTTCAAAGTGACTTCAACTTTTGAGCCTTCGTGAATTTCACGCACAGCCAATTCAGCCAATTTTGTACCTGGTAAAAATTGCTTTTCTCTAACAACTTCTGGTTCTTCATCGGAGTAGTCATCTTCATCATCTTCATCCTTGGCTGGTGGATCCAAGACTGTTTCTTTGACGTGGTGATCACCTTCAACAACGGAGATTAAGACGTCACCTTTTGGTGCATCTAATTGGATTGAGCGACGGATTGGGAAAGTGGTTTCTTGTTTCAAGATTGGAACAAATTCACCAGCACCGTTAACGATACCAATGGCTTTAACAATGTGTTGAGTGTTGACAATGACAGGAGCCAAACTTTCTTTGATTTCTTCAGCATCAAAGTTTTCTAATAAGGTTGCTTGTAAAGCAGCACCACGAGCAACTAATTCATCTGGGTTAGAGACTTTACTGTCGGTAGATGGAGCAACAACGACGGTTGATTCTGGGAATAATAAGCCAATGTTTGATGCTAATTTTGGAGTGTTTGAAACACCACCAGCTAATAAAATCTCATCGATATCCAAGACATCCAAGTTAGCTTTCTTAACTGTTGATTCAACGAAACCAGCCAATTGACTCAAAACGTTTCTAGCAACTAATTCAAAACGTAATCTATTGATAGTGGAGTGGAAATCAATACCTTCAGCCAATGATTCAATAGAAATGGTGGCAGATTGAACGTTTGATAAAGTTTTTCTGGCCAAAATGGCGGCATCTTTTAATTTGGCTAATGAACGGGCAGTTTTTCTTGGATCAACTTTGTATTTCTTTTCGAACTCTTTAGCAATGAATTCAGCTAAGGCATCATCCAATTTGTCACCACCAATCTCGTAGTCATGAGCAGTGGCCAAGATGGTCAAGATACCACCACGGACTGAGATAACAGCGGCATCTGATCTGATACCACCAATATCGGCAACAATGTAAGTTTTGTCTTGTTCTAATCTATCTTCAGTAGAAGCATGTGCCAAAAGAGCGGCAGATGGCTCGTTTATTATTTGTAAAATTTTCAAAGCAGCAGCATCACCAGCTTGAACTAAGGCAGCTTTTTGTTCTTCATTGAAGTCAGTTGGGACAGCAACAACGGCACCACTGATTTCGGTACCTAAGTAGTCAGCAGCAGCAGCTTTTAATTTACCCAAATGTCTGGTGGTGGCTTGTTCAGCAGTGACTTTTTCAACTGATTCTTCACCATTGGCATTGACTTTGGTGATTTGGAAACCAATTTTACCGTTCAAATCAGTAGCATGGGCAGCACGTTCAGTGACAGTTGGGTCAACTTCGGAGAATGATTGTCCGATGTAATCACGGAAGTTGATGATTGTGTTTTTTGGGTTTCTGATCAATTGGGCTAAAGCTTGACCACCATGATATTCATCATCACCAACGTAAGCTAAAGCTGATGGAATAGCACGTTCACCATCTGGGTTGGCGATGACCTCAACACCCTTACCATCTTGGGCTGGGGCAGCAATGGAGGAGGTAGTATTACCGAAGGAGATACCGATAACAGTAGACATTTTTAAGTAGTTTCTAGAGAGATTGTAACCTTTAAGAGCTTCAAAAGTTGTAAAATTATTATGGCTTTTCCAAACATCACCAAAAAAAAAATTTCAAAAAAAAAGGTGCTTATGTCATCCCGAAGCTCTCTTTATTTTTTGCAGTAAAGTGTCAAACAGAGCTCTTGGTAACTGATCTGGCTGGTGTTGATACTGCTGGTCATTGAAGCTTCTCATACTGTGAAGACCTGCTAAGCTACAAGATGTCATTTGTCACAGGTGCTGCCACTTACAAGAAGAAGTCTGGACTTCTCACTATTTATGAAGATAGGTCGCCAGCCATATTGCTATGGAAAGCTGCTGATAGTGCTGTTGCAATTCCATCAATAGAGATTGTGCTGACAACAATATCCCATCTTCAGGCTACCCCTGCTACATCTGATAAGATGATGTTGAAAATAATCACTAAACCGACAGAAGCTGGCGAGCTGGTGAACCAAGTCTTCACATTCAACAATAGAGTAGTGATGGATAACATCAAGGAGACATTACAACAGATAGTGGCGAGACATAAAACTGCATTACAAGCTGCCCAGTCGGCCAATGAAACTTCAGCATCTGAGAAACCAGTCATTAATACAACGTTTTTAGACGACGCTTTAGATTCAAAAAAACTACTGAAGAATCATCAATTGCAACAAAAATTATTATTAGAAAACAAACAATTGATGACCACTTTCAAAGAAGCAGTGATGAGCCAAGGATTAGATCCATCAGAATTTTGGACCACTAGAGTCCATTTATTACGAGCATTTGCATTATCAATTTCACAAAAACGAGGGCCTTATAATGTTTTAAGTACGATCAAACCAACTGCAAGTAGTGATAACCAAGTCAATGTCTCTGTTACTCGTGAAAAAATCCATACCATCTTTGAACAATATCCAGTTGTGAGAAAAGCTTATGATGATAATGTTCCGAGACTATCTGAAGGTGAATTTTGGTCAAGATTTTTCAGTTCCAAATTGTTCAGAAAATTGAGAGGTGAAAAGATCAATCATAATCAAAGAGGGGATATGATATTGGACAAATATATCAATATGGATATTGACTATGAAAAACATGAAGATGAAACATTGGATCATAAAGTTAATAAGACCATTGATTTGGAAGGTAATAATGCAGACGACTCGACAAAATTAGGTAATGCACCAGATATGACAATGAAGCCAAATGCAGTACCAGAAACAGTTTCCGTACTGAAAAGTATGAACAGACTAAGTCAAAAGATGGTGAACAGTTTGGAGCACGAATATTCTAGGTCTGCCACGCCTGGTGGAGAGAAGACGAAAGAAGAACAAGAAAATGAGCGTGTTAGAGAGGAATTATTATTCAGAGACTTAGAGACCCCTGAAAGGGCCGAATATGCTGAGATATCACTAAGGCCCGAGACTGAAAAACAGGAGGTGAAAAAAACACATCCCCCAACTAGAGCAGAATATGCAACTTATAACGATTCTTTGAAAGAAAAAGTTGGTTCTCCTCTAGATCTACAAAATTTATTCCATAACGACAGAAAAAGACATATTGAAGAGGCATCAACTGCTGTTTTAACCTCTGTTAGAGTCAACTCCAAACAATCAAAGCAAAGCTGGCAAGTCTATCGCTCGCTTGAAGAGCAGGCGAACCATACCGTACATGATGAAGCCGATGATACTGTTGATCAGGGTCTCTTGGAACAACTACGAGTCACACACGGGACCTCTGTTGAATTTTTGAGACATTTTTGGCTTCATTTTACATCTGGAGATCCCTCACAGGCTAACAATGTTAGAAATCTTTATAATAGTTTACTCAAATCACAAGAAAGAATTACAGTTGCACTGGAACAAATCAGTGATGCGAAAACCAAGGAACAATCACAATATTATATGAAGCCAGTCACAGAGTCATTAGCAACTGCAGTGACAAAATATAAACAAGCATTGAACGAGGCAGCAGCTAGTACATAGGTATGAATACCTGTTAATATACAACTCAAGAGACAAAACACAATGGGACTTTTATTATATTGTATCAATGCAGTGTAACACTTTTATCTATATATAGGTGCATTATTGAATATTGTTTGCAACTTTAAATTTCTCCCATGCTGTATTTATAACAACAAAGACATTTTGTGCAATCAATTTTTGTTCAGAAGTTGCATCTTGGGCAACTTTATCCGGATGAACTTTTGCAACAGCTTTCATATAGGTGATTTTCACCTTCTTAGGCATGACCAAGTCTGACAAGTTGACTTGTTTCCAATTTGTACCAGGCCATAAAATTTCATGTAAGGATGATAATAATGCTCTAAGATTATCTTCTTTACCATTTTTCCAATGGTTGACTTTTGCTTCTATTTGATCATTCAGTTTGAATTTATCCTCTTCAAAAGTTTGAGATGCCTGGTTAGTTTGACGAATTCTTTTCAAAGCTTCACCTTCATCTTGGTTTGATGGTTTTGAAGATCTTTGAGGTCTTTTAGGAATAGGAGCTGGGGGTCTTGAACTTGAAACTGGTTTAGGTTTAGGTTTAGGTTTGGGATTGATTGCATCTAAACAACGTCTTTTACCATCTAATGTGACTTTATTGGCAGCACCATTTTCAATCAATTCGTTCCATGCCGATAAAGAATCATTGAATTTTTCCAAATGTTCTAATGCTTCGGCTTTCTTTTGAGTTATCTTGATCCAGAAATCCTTCATATTCTTACCTTCTTCAACCTCTTCAGACGTGCCTCTGTTAGGCCCAATGATAGAGATTGCAGAGTCAGCATATTCAACAACCTTCTTGTTTTCACCATTTTTGAAAGAAGCAGTGATACAATTCGAGTAAGCCAAGATTGATAAGACATGGCCTTTTGGTAAGGCATTCAAAGCTTTAGTGTAATGTTCCGAAGCAGTGGTGAAATCACCTTGTTTGAATGCAACACCACCTCTTTCACGATACTCAATAAAAGTTTCACGTTCGATGGATGACATTGGAATATTTGGTCTTGTTGGAATTGCTGGAGTGGAAACTTTTGAACGAGGGGTTTGTCTTCTTCTTGAAGATGAAGACATCATGTCGTTTGAAGTGGAGTTTTGTAATTTTTGTGATGCTGTTAATGGTGCTTGTGGTTTCGAATTCTGTGGAATTGGTGCAAAAATATCAATCTCCTCTTCTTGTGGTGGGGTTTGTTGAGTTGGTGTATTTGCTTTTGGATGTGGTTGTGATTCTCGTCCAGGAGCAGTTCTTGATGGATGCGCATTCCTTCTTGGAGGAGGAGCAGGTTTTCTTGTATATAGGTCATCATCATCATCTTCATCATCTTGAACGTTCAATTTCTCTATAGCTTCGCTGGATAGTTCTTCAGGATCTTCCTCAAATTCTGATGATCTTTTACTTCTTTCCTCATCGTGAGACCTTCTATACCTTTCTTGATCACGCATCCACGCAGGTCTTCCATCATTTGGTGGTGGACTAAAAAACCTGTTAGACACTTCATTAGCTAGTTTATCAGAAGCTCTGAATAAAGTTTTAGAGAACGATTCTAAATACTGATTAGCATTTTTCATAGAATAATTATTTCTTGAAGCAGATCCCGATGCGCTTGAAGTTCGACTCAATCTTTCAGGAGGTAGGCCTGCTCTTGCTCTTCCCTCCTGATGAGCTTTATTCATCAAATATGTCACTGCACCTTGCACATCTGTTTTATTACCAGCATGGTTTAACGCTTCTATAGCCTGTTCAACAGAAAATCCCATATCAACTATTGAGGCAATAGCTTCGTCTTTGGCTTCATAGGGTACGTTTGGTGTTGATTCTCTGCTCCTTTGACCATTTGGCTGATGTTTGCGCTGTCCATGGTCGCTAGTTGGAGACGCAACATTACTATGTAATATATCGAACTGTTGGGCGGAATGTGTAGGTATAGGGTTCTCGATTTTGTTTTCCTTTGGAATAGGTGGTTGGTCGAATACTGAGAATAAGTCATCAAAGTTTTGAGCACCACCGTTTGACTGCTGCTGTTGCTGTTGCTGTTGATTTATCTTTGGGATCGATGATGATGAAACATTTGTAGAGGAATACTCATCTCCAAAACTATCAAGTAAGTCTACTTCATTTTGATTTCTTGGTGCGCTATTATAGTTTGAGGCTTGGCTTGGGCTTTTGAAACCTTCGAATAAATCGTCTGATTGACTTGGCTGGTATGGTGTATTGTTTGATCGTTGGACAAGATTGTCATTCACCGCATCAAACCCTTCAAAGAGATCCGAGCTGCTATTACCTCCATTTGATGAGCCGGTTTGATTCACCACGGACCGTTGAGGAGTCGTTGTTTTGGGTGTTTGTGCAGCACGTGAGCTCGACCTTGAGTTCTCTAGGTAGTCAAAATCAGCCCAATTGTTCTTATTTCTCTGACCAGTAGCAGAAGATGGGGTGCTTCTTTCAGCCAGCGATAATTTGGAATCATCTTTCTTCTTCGGAGCATACGCCGAGAACAGGTCAGCAAAATCGTCTTTTTTGGACATCTTTAGCTTCTCCAATCTTTCCCGCAATAGCTGTACCTCTTGCTTCACAAGATTGACTTCCTGACAAGATGTTTCCACTGAGAATTGTGCCAATTTCCAGTGAATCAATCAAGTAAATAACACATTTTGATAAATGAGTTCTGAACCGCACACGACCTGCTGACATAATTGCTGAGTAAGGCATCTGCGGAAAAAAAAATTTTTAGAAATGTGAAAAAAGTGTATAGAAAAAGAAGCTTGATGGAACCAAAGTGTCAAGGAAAGTCTACTTATCATATAGCCAGCCAGTCATCATGCATTTAATGTACACCTTGGGTCCAGACGGAAAGAGAATCTACACCTTGAAGAAAAACACCGAATCTGGTGAAATCACCAAGTCAGCTCATCCAGCTCGTTTCTCTCCAGATGATAAATACTCTAGACAAAGAGTTACTTTAAAGAAGCGTTTCAATTTGTTGCCAACTCAACAAGGTATGTGGAAACAAAATCCATTCATGTTCTTGCCCTTGATAAAATACTAACTATTTTACAACAGAAGAAATCAAATATTAGAAAAGAGATGCTGAAATAGATTCAACTTATCATTCAACACATCACATTTAAAGCTTCAATACGTCATCATGAACTCAACTACAAGCATTTTCCACTAGAGCATCAACAAAGATTATATTCCCAGAGATTCACTCATACTCAAAAAAAAGTTTAGAAGCCTGTTCAGTTTATATGTTGAAATATGAAATCACTAATACTATTATTGTGGTTTTGTATTTGTTTTTATGCTTTATTATCATTTATGTTTCACTGTATAATAGTAATTTAGGGATGGATTTATATCACGAGAATTCTTTTTAAACTGTTGTTGTAGCTGTGCCTGTTCAGTTAGAACGTACCGATCGTCGTCTTGGGTCCAATAAAAGGCTCTTCTCGAAAATAATAACAGGCTTATAGCTAAACCTCACATCTAAAAAAAGCCACTTTGACACACTCCATAGCTTATAACTCATAGAGGATCTTTCTTATTCCCAGTAGCTTCCAAGTTGAACTCAGCATTAGCCTGGTAGTTCTCCCACATTTGTGCAACCAATTCAACCTGTAGATTGTCCTTATTTGCCTCCTTTTGTGACAAGTTAGTACGCAATCAGCTAAGCTTAGCACTTATTCGAGTACATACACGTAATGAATCGTTCAAAATCAAGACACTTTCGTTCAATCTTTCCTGTTACTTGTTGTTAGTATGTATGGCGCGCGTTAATGAAAATTCAGGTGAAAAAAACGTACAACATTGTTGATGATACGTGCCAATAAAGCGTTTTGGACTTGCTCATGTGGGTTTTCCATCGTGTGGCTTAAGATGTCAAAGAAAGATCTTGTTAACTCTGATATGCCGATTGTAAACAAAGTCTCTTGTTGATCAATTCAAAATCTATGTTTTGATTTTAGAATTCGCGAACATCTACATAGTTAAGCTATAGTGGATTAACCCAAAGATATCTACAAAAGTAGCGATTCATGTAGCCCAAAGAACCCAAAATTAAATGAGCCACAATGTTTGATTGAATGATAGACAAATATATAATAAACCCAATAGAAAATGAAACACCAAATTAACCTTTAATCTTATCTCAAAACCTCCCCGTAAAGCGATGATATCATCAACATGAAACCCCAAAACAAAACTAACAATACAACATAACAACTCAATACATAGTGATCACCTATTGGTGCACAGCGTGAACTGGACAGTCACCTGGTCCTTTCCTTTTAAACCAGCTTTTGATGCACTTATAATGGAAAACACAAAGACATTCAAGACGACCAACTTTATCACCTGGCTTCAAGTCTTCCAGGCATATAACACATTCGTCATCTGAAGGTAATTTTTCATTGACATTTGATTGAGCCTGTTGCTGTAGTGTTGATGTGGAAGCATCGGAGCACGAAATGACAACTTTCTTGGGATCCGGAAATGGAATGTGATAAACAAGCATTCTATTACTTCTAAAATGTTCTGGTGATCCTGAAAATTCAGCATTTATCAAGCAAGAATTGATATGGTCTTCTTTTTGTGCTTCTGTTTCCTCATGTAGATTTTTGTTGCATATTGGACAGCGATCTCTTTCCTGATCAAGATCATCATCTGGCTCTGTGACATCGAGTGTTCTTTGAATTGATAAATCTTTGATTTGATTCCTTGATGGCACTTCCACAGGCGCCGTGCTTGTAGTCATGAAGCTGTCCCTCATATTGTTCTCCAGAGCTATCTGCTGTACACATACATCACACGTTCTATGAGACACACGAGGAGATTCCATAAACAGCTGGCTTGGTGGCGTAACAACATAAGTCCCTGGTTCATAAGCTGTCTTTGTATCAGAACAAGTCCCACAAACAACTAGCCCACATTTCCGACAATGGTGTCTTCTATAAAACACGGTGAAAATTTTGTGACATACATAACAAGAATCGACTTCCTCATCTTGTTGCCATACAGGAATATCCGATCTTGTTCTGGCAGAGTGCGTTTCTGACATATCTAATACACATAAAGCTAGTCCCGATGCTGAGAATATCTAGTAGTGTAAACTTGGAACCCGAATACCAGCCTGATTACAAGCTTGGATATTGACCCTGTGATTAATAATGAGTTATGACCAAAGTTTGTCCAGCGTGATTATATTCGTCCTAAACAAATACTGAATAACGTGATTATGATATGTCAAATGAAAACACCAACACAGCAACAAAAAACGATCAACAAACTCGAAACGTGAATACAGAAGCCCTGTATCAAAGCCTATCAGCAAAACAAAACCCACAGCTTTACACCTGAATACTCCAAACCTTGTGATCCATGTGTCTTTCTAATAAAGGTGCAAAGTCACACAATGAATGGAAAATCGTTATCAGATCCATTTTCTCCATTTGGTCGAGTTCCGGGGAATTTCCTCGATAACTTTCGAGGGTGTAATAGATGATAGTATAACTAACGATCTTCATCTTTGACGAATTTACCATAACATTATACTCTCAATATGAAAGAAATCTACATATGAATGGGATTATCATGGATCTGAAGTCCATTACTATACAAACACCAAAATTTATTTATGCTTTTTCAGCTCCTTTAGTCGCTGTTAATCTCATCGACATCACTGTACAAATCACTATCCAAATCTTCTGGGATCTCCTCGTCTTCATCATCACTAGCACCTTCCATTTCTTCATCTTCGCTTTCACTATCATCACTGTTTCCGGCTTCTTCACCATTGGCTTCTCTTCCTTCTTTACGTTTCAAACGACGTTCTTTCTTAGCATCCTTCTTAGCTTTCTTGTGTGCAATATTTTCAGATTGAACTCTCTTTCTTTCATCCTTAACTTTTTGACGTTCGGCATGCTTGGATTCCAATTCTTTCATCTCAGATTTGGATTTCTTGATGTTATGATGATACAAGATTTTACCTGTACATACACCTTCTTCGATCTTGGTCATTGTCAATTTCATACGTGGACCCAATTCGGTCAATTTGATAGCTTTCTTACGTGAATTCGCAACTTCTTCAGAATTCTCTTCATCTGTCTTTGTGGCTTTTTGTTTGGATAATTGTGAAGTGTTATCTTCTTTGACATCAACAATACTATCATCTTCAACTTCGGAATCACTAGTGAACCCAGCACCATTGGCATAAGGGTCCAATATTAAATCTGAAACATCAGAGGCTTTCCCCAAATTTGGTAGTCTCTTATTCAGATTATTTTTAGCTGAAATCAATCTCTTCAAAGTTTTAGAACCTTCAACAGCTTTTGAATCTATAGCATAATGACGTAAATCTATATGACCAGTTTCTGGATCTTTATTTATCATAAGAACTCTCTTGACAGAGCTTACTTTTGTAGAATGAGGCTGGATTGGTGGGAACATGTTTTGAAATGTAGTGATTAATAATTTTTCATGTGGTGGTGCCTTTTGAGGATTAGTGAACCCATTCAAGACTAATAAAGGTGGATGCAAATATTCTTTTGAATCTTTTGTGATAGATTTTGGATGTCTCAATATTTTTCTAACGTCTTTACATAATGAATAGTTATCAACTTTAAATGTGATGGTAGGACCTCTTGACATTCTACCTAATCTTAATTGTGTAGTACCAGATTCTGACTGACTGAAAATCATTAAATGTGAAACATTTAACGGACCAGCCATAACGACAAAATCTTTAAGCTTATTGGCTTTTCTCTCTCTTAGCTTGATAGCAGTATGAGGTTGCATCACATTTCTCATATCTCTAACTAGTTGTGTTAAGGAATGATTTTTCATGTTAGACCCAATTCTAAGCACCATAGAACGAGGAATCTTCCCCTTCTCTTCCTCGGAAACTTTGGCATGAGTTCTCTTCTTTGTCTTTATGGTAAATAGTTAGTATTAGAACCTCTCAAACTTCCAGCAACAGAATACTCACTCTTCTTTTAGCCATCTTTACCCTGGCAATTCAATACTTTATAAACAATCTTCTATATGGGTTCTTCTTATTAAACAACTTTTCAAATTTTTCTTTCTGAGAGACCGATGACATCCGGACATCACACATATAGAGAAGAGAAAAAAAATTCATCGTACATTATCTAAAGAGATTTCTAAGCATCAGATCAACAGGTCAAGATCATTACAATTTGAGTCATGAGTCCAAGTATTGATGGTATGATTAAGAAGAAGTCCAAGAAGGTTTCCAAGAAGGAAACTGCCTTGGATCTAGCTGAGAAAATCAAGAGAAAAGCCCTACAAGAGAAGAAGAAAATTGAAGCAGAAGCACCAAAAACTACAATTGAAGGTTCAAGTTTAGAAAAAGAAGAAGAAACTACAGAGGTTGAAACAGATGAAACAAAGCAAACAATCAACACGTTCAAAGACTTGAAACTTATCCCGGAATTATTGGAAGCTTGTCAAGCTTTGAAATTCGATAAACCAACCCCAATTCAAGCCGAGGCCATTCCACATGGTATTGATGGTCGTGATATTATTGGATTAGCACAAACCGGTTCTGGTAAAACTGCTGCTTTTGCCATCCCAATTCTACAAGCCTTATGGTATGCACAAACACCATACTTTGCCACTGTGCTGGCACCAACCAGAGAATTGGCCTATCAAATCAAGGATACTTTTGATGCTTTAGGATCAGGAATGGGATTGAGAACCGTTTGTATTGTGGGAGGTATGGATATGATGGAACAGGCTAGGGATTTGATGCGTAAACCGCATGTTATTGTTGCCACTCCTGGTAGATTGATGGATCATTTGGAACATTTGAAAGGGTTTTCTTTACGTGCTTTGAAATATTTGGTTATGGATGAAGCTGATAGATTATTAGATATGGAATTTGGTCCAGTATTGGACAAAATTTTCAAAGTTATTCCAAGAGAAAGAACCACGTACTTATTCTCTGCCACAATGACTAGTAAGATTGATAAATTACAACGTGCATCATTGACAAACCCTGTTAAAGTTTCAGTTTCTACAAAATATCAAACTGTTGATACATTAATTCAATCAATGATGATTGTACCAGATGGTCAAAAAAACACATATTTGATTTATCTTTTGAAACAATTCGAAGGGAAATCAATCATTATATTCACAAGAACTTGTGCCCATTCACAAAGAACTGCCTTATTATCAAGAATATTAGGTTTTAGCGCTGTTCCACTACACGGTCAATTAACTCAATCACAAAGACTTGGTGCATTAAACAGATTCAAAGCAGGAAAGACAAACATCTTGGTGGCCACTGATGTTGCTGCTAGAGGATTGGATATCCCATCCGTTGATATCGTCATCAATTATGATATTCCTACCGATTCCAAAGCATATATCCATAGAGTTGGGAGAACTGCAAGAGCTGGTAGATCCGGTAAATCTATAAGTTTGGTCACGCAATACGATTTGGAATTGTTGATTAGAATCGAAGCGATCATAGACATGAAATTACCAAAAGAAAGTGTTGATAGAGATGATATATTATCATTACATGATTATGTGGATAAGGCTACTGCTCAGGCTATTAGAGAAACTAAAGAATTTCAAGAATCAAAGGGCAAAGGTGGTAGACGTAATGGTAAGAAAGATTATGGTGATAGAGAAGAACGTTGAACTATGATACAAAATATCTACATAAATAAAACAAATTTAATGACCTTTGTAAATATCTTTTAGCTGTAACTACTCTTGACACCGCCCTCTTGTTTCTTTTTTAAATTCATACTAATTCGTTAAACGATATAGAAACCATAAGATCAACTGATCTGACCCCTATTCAATCTCTGCTCAAAGTCAAAGAACTCATTTGACGTTGCTTTTTATTCCCAATCTTTGTACAGATCCAAGTAGAAGCATACATATTGACTCTATCAATAGAAGTACCTGAATGTCTAGTAGCAGCAGCATGACATTCAAACCCTTTTTTTTTGAAATTCTTGATATACCATGGAACGAAAGCGGCAGTTCTCAACATGACACGACCACCATCGCATAATGCACTGTGTAAGGCATCGATTTCGTTATCGACATCTGTACCATTTGGATCGAACCAATCCATGTGATCCATTATCACAGCGACGGAGATGGTTTTTTTAGTCAAGCGGGCCAATACGTTGTTCAAATAATCGGTGTGTAATCTGATTCCATCTAGTGGAGAATTTGGAGCTTTTTTCGTTAGTTGTTTCCAGCCTTGTTTTGTTAAGTAATCTGGACAATTCTTTGGAGAATAACAATTTTTCAAAGTCAAGTAATAGAAATAATTATCGTTTGAAATTAGTGAGCGTCCCACAATTGGATCCAATGTATCTATGATATATTGTAAGATTGATGAATCCATCATTGCTGCTTGGTTTGCTGGAACACCAAGGGCCTTCCATAAGAAAAGTGGATTCCCAACGAAGATTTTCCCCACAACAGCACTATAAAGTACAGGACGAATATGAATATTCCAAATTTCTTTCTGTTCATTGAGTGTTTTCGCCTTGATCAACTCTTCAACTTTTGCAGAAAGACCACTAATTTTGAAAACATATCTGGCCAATCTCAAGGCCCATCTTGTTGATCCCGTATCATAAAGTCCTTTACCACTGAAAGTCTTTGGACCTTTCTCCATCCAATATTGGAATGCGTTTGAAGATAGATGAGGAGCCAGTTTCTCAATTAATAAATCTTGAAAATTCTCAATTTTACCATCACCAAATAACTTCCAAGTTTCTTCATAAGATAAAGCACTCAATGCAGCTAATTTTAATTCAACCAAATGACCTTGGCATGGGTTCAAATCAACACCATGGATTCTTTTGGGAGCGTTAAAACCAAGAGAGGCATAAGATAAAATGTTATCGCCGGCAGAAGTGATGGCCAATACTGTATCTTTTTGAGTTAAATTCAAGATTTTTGCGTCTTCTCTTGGATCTTCCCAAGTGAATGCATAAATGTATTGATTTTTGAAACATTCGTAATGATCACTTAACTCGTCATAATAAACTCTCCAAGTTTGCCTTTGATAAAATAATGAAGGATATGGTAAACCTTTTTTAACATTATCTAAGGCTGCTTCCAATGCTTTTGAAGTTGGAGCGGCATCAATATCAACACCTTGAACTTTTGGGTCAATTGGAGCCAAATAAGGAGACTCTGTAGCTAGTTGATTAAATCTGTACATTAATTGAGAATCATGATTCTTGTTAACACCTAACCAAATATAATAAGGAATTTTCCCCAAAGTAGTATTATAACAGTTGCATGATTTCAAAGTTCCAAATTTATATTCTAGATATTCTCTTCTTGAAGGGTCTAGAAACACTTTATCACATTCAAACCAAATTCTCCAAAAAGTTCTGAAAATCCATGGAACATGACGATTGACTAATCCACCTAGTGTATTGATTCTACCGATTGAAGTTGAATTTGATTGAACACCAAAATCAACAGAGCAAATGATACCTTCATCTGGCTTCAACAGTTTAGAGGCATGATCAATGGCGGAATGGTATAAAGGGATCATGGAAAGGGAATAAGAAAAAGTGATCAAATCGGCTTCTTGATGAGGGATTTCAAAATCACAAGCATCACCACAAATGATATGAACATTTGACCATTTATTCTTGACAACTCTTTCCCTAGCAACATCACATAGTGAGGGGGATAAGTCAACGAGATAAATGGCTTCAAAATTATCTAATAAGTTTACAACTTCTTTATCCATTTTTTCAATATTTAGGCCTGTTCCACCACCAATATCAATCCAAATCAATTTCTTTGATTGATTCTCAGATTTTAAATGAGAAACAGCTAATTTCATTGCATTTTCTCTACCTTGTAAAAGCACTTCTCTAGTTGTATCATAAAATTTGGCTTGAGTTTTATAAAACAATTCCAGATTATTTTGATGATCATTATGAATTTTCCTATTTGAAGGAGTGAATGGTTTAACAAAACAAGCCCAAATGAACCCTATGAAAGATCTTGTCTTTTCACTTGCTAAGAAGTACAAGTAGAACATGAATGCTGATAAGACCAATGTTCCATATTTGATGTATTGAGATGACGCGCCATCTGATAATGAATGGATGCTGTTGAAGAGAAGAGATTGGACAGTATCCTTGTATGAAAGGGAGCTGTCTATAAGGGAGCTCATGATTGTTGAAATCGAATAACTCAGTATAGACTGATATTGGATATTGGAATGAAAGCATTGGGATGTATTTATATTAACCAGCTAATCAGTACGCGTTTCAATTCCAATCTCAACCATTTTGCTCTCTTTTGGCAATCTTCCACGTGTGAAATGGCACTTGTTTTAGTTCCTCATGATCTTATTCACTACAAGCAAATCTCTTGTAGCTAAGTCTTTACTTTTGGTGTTGATGTGTCAAATTGTATGGAGTAAAACGTGTTTGTATGCACGTTGTTCGAAGTGAAATGTGCTTCTAGTGGGAAAAACAGCGCTTTCACATGCTGTTCCGATTTTAGCCTGTGTGTTGATCTTGGAGTATGAGCCAATGTGAATTGGTGTAATTATATCAGCAGAGTATCCATCGTGTTGTATTCCACAGGGTTTGATCTTTTGTGGCTAATCGGACATTATCCAGATGGTGTCACCGATGACATGACAGGAGATGAGCTGGATGTGAAGAAGTTGGATGAAAGCTGAGGTACACTCAATGTTCGATAGTGCAGTGTATCATAGTCCATTATAATACTTCTGCCACGGCTGATCAGTAGTCCAGTTGTATATAAGATAGATCTATAGTCTATTATATCTATGTGGTTGGGGACGCATCATGGTTATCATCAGTCAAATAGAAACACAAGTAATAAATGGCATTTTTATAATAGAAATTCTCGTAACTCATTATGAAGAGACTCATGATTGTGATAATGACTGAGAGATAATAAATTGTGCGTATATACACAAATTTATAATTTCAAAGTAATATTTTCAGATTTCATCAACCTACTAAAATTTATATTAAGTCTTAAAAAGGACAGAATTATATTCAGTAGAAAATAATTATTTCATTTTTATTGATATTTGTAGTTCCCTGGATGAATACGAGTCAATTTTTTATTATATATTATCCACACGAGATAATATACTTCCAATGGCTTCAAATTTTGAAATATTGCAATAGTCCTGTATAGTTCCCCCTTTGGGCAATATCTCGTTTGGGAATGGTTATGTCTTCTTTCATTTTCGCGAAAATGCTTATTCTATTTTTTTTGTACGCAGTCGAATTGACGAAACACGCTAATTTGAAGAAATATTTATGTTTTGTAATGTAGATTGAGTTTAATATGTGTTGATAGAAAAGAGTATCAAGCTACCAGGAATCTTATTTTATAAAGACATTATTGTGATAAAGTGAAGAAAATTGCAAATTAGTAGATAAATAACGGTGGTAAGGGACACATAACTGAATATTTCGTCTTTCGTTCGTTCGTTCGTTCGCCAGAAAAGTAGAAAAGAATTATAAGATAGTAACTACTACTATTTGTGCCAGGGAAAGACTAAGTGACATTGTGTGAATTAATTTCTATGTAGTGTTCCAGAGCTGGAGATTTAAAAAGTCTAAAATCACAGTATAACGGTCTCACCGTACTTTCACCCATAGAACAGGAGTTCTTCTCATGGATTCATTGATAAGCATAGGATCAAAGAATCAGAGTATCGTAAAATCACTCAAATTATACCAAAACTCACACAGAAAAATACTCAATGACCACTCTCATGACACGTTTAAAATACTCAACAAGTCATTAAGCTAATTCAAAATCCATCATCATACGATATTTAAACCAATCCTTCTATTAAATTTTAAATATTTCATCTTCTGACTCTGTCAAATTTCCTGCCAAATTAAAAATTTGAAAAAAATAAAACGGCTTTAACCAAATCGCGTCTCGGTGATCAAAAATTTTCAACTGATGATGCATCTATAAAAAGCTGTTGAGATCATCGTTTTATTGTTCAAAAAAACTTTCTATACATTTGGGATTTCTTGGGTGATATATACCAAGTACCCCTCCAAGATGTCACAATCATCAGGTTTAAAACAAACAATACGGAAACTGATTCATAAAGTATCTACAAAAGATGGTATACTCGGAGATTATGATTACAAGTATTTATTCACTCCACAATTACCATTCATGAAGAAAAATAAAGTAACTCAACCATTTTTCGGTCTTGATTCAAATATGCCAATTGTATTAGGTTTCATCCTAGGTTTACAACATTCTTTAGCAATGCTTGCAGGTATAATTACACCTCCATTAATTGTATCATATTCTGCATCTTTCACCGCTGAACAACAACAATATTTAGTCACTGCTTCATTGATTGTGAGTGGGTTTTTATCAATGGTTCAAATCACAAGATTCCACATCTATAAAACTCCTTATTATTTAGGATCTGGAATGTTATCAGTTGTTGGTTCTTCATTTGGGGTTATTGTTGTTGTACAAAAAGTGCTACCAGTTATGTATAAGAGTGGATATTGTCCAATTTCTGAAGATGGCACTTATTTACCTTGTCCAGATGGATATGGTGCCATCTTGGGTACTTCATGTATTTGTGGATTATTAGAAGTTTTCGTTTCATTTATTCCTCCAAAAATATTGAAAAGATTATTTCCTCAAACTGTGACAGGTACCGTTGTATTGTTAATGGGTATTTCTTTGATCAAATCAGGATTTGAAGATTGGATCGGTGGGTCTGGTTGTGTTGATGCCACTTGTCCTTCGGAAGGTGCCCCAATGGCTGCTCCTTATGGTAGTGCACAATTCATTGGTTTAGGATTCTTAGTTTATGTCACCATTATCATTTTTGAAAAATGGGGTGCTCCAATCATGAAATCATGTTCAGTCATCCTAGGATTATTAGTTGGATGTATTGTTGCAGGTGCATGTGGATATTTTGATAAATCATCAATTGATGCAGCACCAGCTGCAAGTTTTGTTTGGACTACAACTTTTAAACTATCAATCTATGGTCCTGCAGTATTACCAATGTTGATTGTTTATGTTGTTCTTGTAATGGAGACCATTGGTGATTTAACAGCCACTGCCGAAGTATCAAGATTAGAAGTTGAAGGCCCACTTTATGAATCAAGAATTCAAGGTGGTGTTCTTGGTGATGGTGTCAATTCAATAATTGCAGGATTATGTACAATCACTCCAATGTCCACTTTCGCTCAAAATAACGGTGTTATCTCAATCACAAAATGTGCCAATAGAACAGCAGGTTATTGGTGTTGTTGTATCCTGATAATCATGGGTATTTTCACAAAATTCGCTGCAAGTTTAGTGGCAATTCCTAAACCTGTATTAGGAGGTATGACTTCATTTTTATTCACATCTGTTGCAGTTTCCGGGTTGAAAATCATTTCAAATTCTTCATTCACAAGAAGAGATAGATTCGTCCTCACAGCTGCATTATTACCAGGTATTGGATGTATTTTATTACCAACTTGGTTCGAAAACGTCTTTACATATTCCGGTAACAATCATGCATTGATTGGGCTATTGGATGCCATAACTGTTATCATGGAATCAAGTTATGCCCTTGGTGGTATTATTGCCACTATTTTAAATCTGTTCTTACCTCAAGTTATGGATTTTGAAGATCAAGAAGATGGACTTTCTGATGATTTGGAAGAATTGGCCCTGGATGATTATGTTGATCAATACGATGATGAAGATAAAAGATTGGCACTTGGTTTAAAATCAAACGATAAGAGTATCAGTGTTAAGACATCACAAACAGGGTCAGCTTCTGATAGCAAGCATTGATAAGGTCTTCATTGACCGAAGACTATAGATTATAGAGAACTGTTTTGATTTTTCATTTTGCTTTAAATTTTTCAATTTGTACGTATAAGACTTGTTTCTACACCCCTGTAATCACTTGATATTGAATTCGTTAGTACATTAAATTGGTCCTATGACACTATATAACACATTGATTATTCCTCCTCATTCATCTCCCTGAATAGTTTGATCTTCTTCAATCCAATTGGACTATGTGAAATATCGTATTGATTTGGACTTGGAGAACTGTCTTTTGATAATGATCTTTTTCTTATTTCATCACCACTTTTGGGTCTGGAAAGGAGATTGGAAATTTTAGATTTCGTATTAGCTGGAAGATGTGACACTAATGGGTTATCATCATCATTATTCACTCTAGGCTTTGTTGTGGTAGATCCTGCCGTGGAGGCTCTCATAGAAGTTGGCGCGGGTTTTCCTGACGTTGTGGATGCATTTATTCTTGATGCGGTGCGTCCAGTTCTTAATGTCTCAATTGTTGAAGTGAGTCGCCTTATATGATCGTTAGATGCCTTGGCTTCCTTTTCACTTGCAACTAATCTTTTCTCCAAGTTATTTTGATTATTTTTGAGCGATTTAAACTCCTTCATAAGCATTTCAAATTTGAAATCAGAATTTTCCGAGCTGCGTTGATTCGGTTTTGATTTTTTCAAAACTTCTAGCTCATTATTGGTGTGCGTTTGTGATTCTTTCAAGTCTTCTAAGTTATTTGTGATTTCCAAAAACTTGTTGTTTAAAAAATTGTTATCGAACTCCACTTTTTTTCGTAGTTTTTTTGACACTTTAATAATATCTGAGCGTAGGTCCTCTATCATTCCTTCACCAATTATTGATGGGCCATTTGAAGTCTCTTTATCTGATCTCGAGGGCCCTAATTTTTTAATATCATCACTAAACTCTTTTCTGAGTTCTTCAGATTTGTTTTTGAAGTGTTCCTCGATTTGTTCGGTAGTGCATAATTTGCTTAAAGCACTTTCATTATTGGAAACAAAAGAGTCATATTTGGATTCTAACTCTCTAAGTTCAGTTCTAATTATATTGTGTTCATGTTCCTGTTGGGTCTTAAGTGAAAGTGCCGCTTGAGAAGAAATCTCGTCAAGAGTCTTTTTCAAGTGGTCACTTTTACTATTGATTTTTTCGTATAAGAGAGTAGCTAAGTTTGAGTGGCTTTCAGCCAGAGTTCCAGCATGCTTGGAGCCAAATGATTCAACTTCTTTGGACACATCAGCTATTTGTGTATCAAAGCGCAATTGGAGTGAGCTAATTTCATCGGCAGATGAAGTTTTCAAGTCTTTTAAGCTAGTGGACAAAGATTTTTCAAGGTTAAAAACTTCAATCCTTGTTGAAACTGAGTTCGCAGAAAGCTCTTCTTGGACTTTTTTCAAATTTTTAACGTCTTTCTTTGAGCTAGCAAAATTTGTCTTAGTAGATTTTTCCAGTTTTTGAATGTCTGTTTCGAAATCTCGTAACGTATTTCTTGTATCGATTCCTAAATTTAAATGGCCTCTTTCCAACTGCTTCTGAGAATTTTGTAAAGCTTCTATAGATCCACTTAAATCTTTAAAGCTCATGTCAATCTCTTTTATTTTGTCAGTAAAGCCCTCGTGGTTAATCCCTTTATTAAGTTTTGATACTTCTTCTTGTAAAGTGTACAAAAGTGATTGTGATTGTTCAAGTGAAATGACTTTTGTTTGGGCATTTTGTGCAATTTCTTGAGTTTTGGTTAGCCTAGCATCAAAATAATGCGTCAAGAGTCTGGTCAGCTCTTCTCTGCTATTGGATTCCTCGTGGATCAAAGATCTAATCTCTCTAATCTGTTCCTGTGAATCTATAAGTTCTTGCGATTCCTTGTCATTCAATGGTGATCCATTTGACCGTAATAGATTCACCCGTTCTGTCACTGCTGCACTGAATGTTTCCTCGATTTTCCGAAGAAGAGGCAATTTCGACTCAATTGATCTGAGTATAGCAAAATGATCCATAATTATGGTGTTTCCATCTTCGGCCACTTGATGATCATCTTTTGCAGCTTCAACATCCACTGGCTCAGAATCATCCTTGTTCATATTAGAGTCCCTACTAGCATCAGCAAGAAGCACTTTCGATACCGATGCTTCTTGTAAACTGCTACTGATCACAGCTTCTGATTGCTCCTTTTGGGAATCGCCATTCGTACATTTTTGGCTTTCTTTTGATTGTTGTGATGTCCCATTGGAACTTGAAGTTGCATTGACATCCACTCTTGATTCGACATCTGTATTGGGCACTGAAAAGTTGTGTAGTTGGGTTGATTGCATCAGAATGTGCGTACCTTGATCTTTAGATATCGAATCATCGTTATCACCATCTATGGAAGAATCAAAAGTTGGTGAGCTTTCGAAATGTTCATCTCCTCCATTGGACATCAAATACCCAATTGACTTTATGTCAGTAGGATCAAACTGTCGTTGCTCTAGATTCAATATTCTATTCACACTGTTCACAACCCTTGTCTTTTCAGAGAATTTCCCTTGACGAATCGTGGAAAGATCAACATCTATTAAGTCCAACTTGGCCCAGAGACTCGAATCCTTCAAATCAATATCGGCTAATGCGAGAGAAAGCGTGAGCAAACACGTAAAGACTGATTGGAAAGCATCAATTCCTGGAACGACAGACGATCGCTTCTTGCGACAGGCATATTCGATGTTGGACCTGATGATGAAGCTCATGTATTTTGTCAGGTATAAATCATTGAATACTAGCTCTGTGATCTTCTCGGAGCAAATGGCCCATCTGATGTAGTCGAGTAGCACCGAAACCGTGAGCTGGTTGAACTGCTGGCTTGCCGACCATATTCTTGGGTTATCCAGCACCATTCTGATCGAGTTGTCCCTCACGTTATAAGATGCATTTCTCACCTTCAAACGCGCAGCCCTTGGGATTAAAGCTTCCAAAGCATCGGAGTCGTCCACAGATCTCCCGACCGCAGCGGCAAGCGAGAACACGTCCCACGGATCGTCCTCCATGGCTGATTCAATGCTATCCGGCCAGTGCAATTGTATTGATGTGTTCGTTCTTGATGCTTGAAAGTGTTTTGGTTATTTTGAATGATAAACAAAACTTTTGGATCGGTGGTTGTGAGCCCGGTCACGTGAAGAAAAACGTCAGCGCCAAATTGAATCTATATCTCTTTAACAGACAAAGAGATTGGAGCTCGATTAGAAGCCAGATAAGTAGGGACAAGATGACTCAAGAGTCGTACAATTTCAATGATACGTGAGTAATGGTTGTAATTGATGGGAAAAAGACAAAAACACTAACCCACTTTGTTGCAGAATATATATCAGAAATATAAATGAGAAAGTGTCAATCAACACAATAAAGTCCAAACTGACAGAACTATTTGAGAAATATGGACCAATACAGAGCATAACGGCACACAAGAACCTCAAAATGAGAGGCCAGGCGTTTGTCTCTCTGGAGAGCGAGGAAAGGGCGAAAAAAGCCATTGAAGAGTTGAATGGAACACAAGTATTTGAAAACAAGATAGAATTTTCCTTTGCCAAAAGCAGTTCGAACTCATCAGTCGAGAATAAGCTAGTGGGGAAAGATTACGATGAATACCTTAACAAAAGGAAACTACACAAGGAAGAGTTGGAGAAGAAGAAAGAATCAGAACCTGTCAAGAAACCAAAAATCAAAATCGAAAACTTACCACCTAATAAGATTTTATTAGTTCAAGGCTTACCAAAAGATGTTACACAAGATGAACTAGTGGAAATATTTGAAAAATACAGTGGATTTGTCGAAGTCAGACTCGTTGCCGTTAGAGGTGTTGCCTTTGTGGAGTACGAGCAAGAGAAAGATGCTATTCCGGCAAAGGAAGGAACTTCAGAGTTAATCATCAAGGATACCACACCTATAGTTAATTTTGCAAAGAAATGAGATAACGACTAATTATATTACAACTTGATAACATATGCAAATAGTGTAGAATAATAATATATACAAAAGAAATTCAAGAAAAACACCAATTAGAAACCCCTCTCTATTTACCCAAAAAGACAGTTCTCATACCTGTCAACAAGTTCTCTTTACTTTCACCATTGATTTCAGCCAATAGTCTTTCATAATATTCAGGATGACCTTTTGGTCTCAATAACTTATCACCTGGATAGTAATAATCTCTATATTGATTACTATTTATGCTCTTCAAAGATCTGATCTGTTGTATGATATTGTCCTCACTGATAACCTCTTTCTTCTTCAAAACCGGTTCTTTAATAGCATATGGATTCACTTTAGCAACAATATCAGTGATTGATTTTTTTTGTGTTGTATTTGGGTTCTTTAAACCTGCAATAGGTCTATATCTGTATAGTTGTGTATCTCTCAAGGACAGGTTTGTCAATCTTTCAGTTGGAATAGCTTCCAAAAGCTTCACGAAGGCCTTAGCAGTATCTTTCACAGACATCTTGTTGTGTATATATGGAGGTTTGTCAATATTGGTTGATTGTCTTATTTGTCTTGAATTGTATAGGCCAATTCATTTTTCATAGAAAAGAAAAAAAATTAAAAAAAAAAAAGTATTACATAATGGTGTTCGGATGTGATGGGTATCTACAATAAAGTCATCAATTTATACAAGAAGCTAAACTTGAGATTGAATGATTAATGAGGCTGGTTATACATTGTCTGATGACTTATTCCTCGTCAGCTTTGGTTTCAAATGGGGTAAGGTTTTTGGTACCTTCTTCCCAAGTGATGTTGTTGTAAGTGATTTCTTTGATAGCAGCAATGATATCTTTAACATCACCTCTAACTTGTTTTGTAGAATCTCTTTCTCTTAAAGTGATTGAACCATCTTTGACACTTTCGAAATCAATGGTGACACCAAATGGAGTACCTAATTCATCGTTACGAGCGTATCTTTTACCAATGGAAGCACCAGAGTCATCAACTTTGAATGGAATTTGTTCTTTTCTTAAAGTTCTTGAAATTTCCTTAACAATTGGTTGTAATTCTTTACTGTTTGATAATGGAACTAATAAAACTTTTGTTGGTGCAACGATTGGTGGGAAGGATAAAACAGCTCTTTCAGTGGCTTCAGCTCTTGACCAGAAGTTATGTTCAAAAATGGAGTAAATGATACGACCAATACCGAATGATGGTTCAATAACATTTGGTGTGTATTCACGAACATGTTCAACTTTTGTTCTTTGTTCAATGTTGATGAATGTGGTATCTAATTCAATTTCATCATCAATTTCTGGGATTTTGAAACTGATTTTACCATTTGAAGTCAAATCTTCTTTGAATTTGATCAATTGTTCTTGATCTCTTGAAGTTAACCATTCTTCAACTAATGGTGCATTTTTTCTGAATTTTGGTCCGAATTTTTTCTTTTCTAAATCCAATTCGTATTGAGTAACAGTGATTGGTTCATCCAATTTTTGTCTAACAACCAATTTTTCTTTAGTTTTGTTGGCATGAACAGTTAAATCATAAGCAGATCTATCAGCACAACCAACACATTCAATCCAACCATATGAAGTATGTAATTCAGCATCCCAACAATCAGCAGCATAATGGGCCATTTCATTGGCTAAATGTTGACGGAAGCGTAGACGTTTTGGATCAACACCAATCTTGGTCAAAAATTGATAAATTCTGGCAATGAAGTAACCCAAGGTTTCGTTATCAACCAATCCACTCTTGACGGCTTCACCAATGGTGGTTTCAATTGGAACGGTGGAACCTTCGTTTTGAACGGTTCTTGGTAAGAATGCTAATTTGACATGAGCAACATCTGGGAATCTTTCATGTCTCTTATCTTCTGGATCAACAAAATGTTCAATTTCAGCCATCAAGAATTCACGAACTCTTAATAAACCGGCTCTTGGGGAAATTTCATTTCTGAAAGATTTACCAATAGCAGCAGAAGCAAATGGCATTTTCAAATTGTTAAAATCGTACAATTTGTTGAAGTTTAAAAATTGACCTTGCGCAGTTTCTGGTCTTAAATAACCTTTCAATTGACCAGATGGACCAATAGCAGTTTCAAACATCAAATTGAAGGCTTTTGGAGCTTCTAAAGTTTCACCAGTGACTGGGTTTTTGATCTCATATTTAACCATCAATTGTCCTAATTCTTCACCAGAATAACCATCAATTTTGGCCAAAACGGTTTCGTATTCCTTAACAACATCGTCTTCCAACTTGACGGCTTTGATTTCCTTGACTTTCTTCTTACGTTTCTTTTTGTCAGCATCTTCTTGTGCGTCAGCATTGGCATCTTTAACCAAACCTCTGGCTTGTTGATTACCTTTCAATCTACTTTCCAAAACTTCTTCAACTAAATGATCAGCTCTGAAAATTTCACCGGTTTTCAAATCACGACACATCCAATCAGAAAACTTGTCAACATGACCAGAAGTTTTCAAAACTTCATATGGAGTCAACATAGTAGTATCAACTTCCAACATGTCTTCTTCTAAAACGAAATGTTTTCTCCACATATCAATAACGTTGGCTTGAAAAGCACAACCTGGTGGACCATAATCATAAAGACCAGAGACACCACCATACATTTCGAAAGCTGGGGCGAAGAAGAAACGACGTTTCAAAACATTTTCAAGATTCTCACGGGAGAATTCGACTTGAGCAGCTTGACCAGACATTTTTTTCGGTTTTTCTCTGATTCTATTCAAATGTATTAAACTGGACGAGAAATTCCTCTTAACAAATAAGCTGCTGACCTTGGACTTGGTCAATGAACAAATAGATGCGAGTGAAATTGTGCTCAACAAATTGAACTTGTAGTATCGGATACTAGTAGCTTACAAAAGTCTAACCTTCCACCATTTAATGAGCTTTGAGTTTCGACACTTTTTTTCTGACACTATAAAAAATAAAGAGCGGTAGGAACCACACACAGGGTAAGCATCGCGAAAGAATAATGCTAATCATAAGGTCAATTAGCTGGAATATGCTATATAGCTGAACTATTATAACAAGTTTTCATGGACTCTTATGAGTTTATTAGAGCCCTGGTATCCTAGGGTTCTTCTTTTATTTATTGAGGTAGCCATTGAGGCTTCGGAAACCCAGCTCCGATCTCGACCTTTTGACCATAAACTGCTTCATACGATTGATTTTTGCAAGAATATCGTCACAATCTGTCCAAAAGTAACGGCTAAAGAGATTTTGTACAATAGTTCAAAGTATCTGCTACAGCTGGAACTCCTTTTATTGTCGTTCAATTCATGACCGTCTAGTATACTGTACAGGAGAAACAACCAAACCTCTACCTTTTCTAGCACCCCGATAAATAGTTTCCATTATATCTATCATCTCTTGCTTATCATCTATCACAAAGTTCATCTTGTTATTGTCACCCGTACCGAAATCACACATCATGTGCTTGTTTCTAAAGAAGAACATCAGCGTCATGGGGTCGTAAAGTTCATACATCTGAGATTCTTGTTAGTCAAAAAATTTCATTTATGAACTGGAAAAAAAAAACACATACCTCATTGAAGTCTGGAACTTCATCTATATCACAAAGGTAGATAGCTGCAAAATTGGCAACTTTTTCAGCAACACCATAGAGTATCTCATCCATCTTCATACAATCTTTATCCTATTTGATTTGTTAAAAAACTGTCCATTTTCACTCAAGAATAAAAAACCAACTTACCCAATCTCTCCCAAATCGTATCACCACTATCCTGTCATCCTCTGTTCATACTTGTTAGTTTTCGTCACTTCATATTTCAGCTTCTGCTTAAACTTACCTGAAAGTATAGCTTGGTCAACATGCCTAATGATTTAGTTAGTAAAGATCACTTAGACAAAAATAGAACAAGGACATACCAGCCTGTGTGTAAATGAGGCAAGAAGACACTTCCCATTTTGAAATGAAAGAATATTATAAGACCTGAAGATGTGTTTATCTTCGATAATAAGAGTATGTTTGAATTGGAAGTTCGATTTTATTATATGAGATGCGGTACGGACACAGAGGAATACAGAAATAATTCAATAAATATTGATCAGTTCTGGATGAATCTTAATAGTCCAATCAGGAGGATCATTAGAAGCACGACACGTAATGTTAGATACCTTTTAAGCAACAAATGTATTGCCTGCTCCTTTAAGTCTACAATATCAAACTTCTATTATAATTCATGAATTTTCCTAAATATTTACAATGTATATGATCATAACTTTTTACAATACCCTCACTTTCTTCTTCTACTAGCCTTTGTGGCCAGCTTACCACCTTTTTGCACCTCTTGGGCATTATTACCCAATAATTCTAGATATTCATCCATCATCAAATTATCTTCTTCGTTCTCTGCAGTTTCAGCTTCGGTTGTAGTTTCAGCAGAATCTGTTTCCTTTTGTTCACTTGTTTGTTTTTTCTCGATCTCTTCTTTGATGTTTTCTTCCACATCGAATTCAGCATATCTTTGTTTGAATTTAGCCATTCTACCACCGGCATTAATGTCGATAACTTCTAGATCTGCTCTGTTTGGATTCCATACTGGATGATTTCTTTGATCTTGAATCAATCTTAGTTCAGTTTTTGGATATTGGGATCTTCTCACCACAACACTACCATCACTTAATTCTGTGTTACAGTTGAATTGATAATAAATAGCCGGTCTTGCTTTACCTAAATGGATTTTTTTCAAAGGTCTACGAGCCAAGGTGTCTTGAGAGGACCCTTGACCCCCTTTATGACCTGCGAATCTTTTACCCAGCACCCTAAGATTAGGTATACTTTTGACTGAAGGTCTGAACATGTTGCTGTGTGTGATCGGAATACCAGTCGTGGAAGTAAAATCTAGTATTGATACTCGAATCTTCAACTACTCCAAAGTGTTTTTGACTATTCGTTCAATTTTTTTTTTTTTTCAGTAGTGAAGAAAAAAATATCAAAATATCCGGTTGGCGCAACATCATAGTAAAGTTGTAATAAAGATCATTAAAGCATTATTTAATTATTCATACACATTTTATATATCAAGATCCTTTTGTTTGATGAAATTGGATAAACCTTTAAGGTGCTCTGCACCACTTTTGTTAAACCGGGAAACATACTCAATCACTTCCTCAAAATTAGCCTCTTTAACATCGAGTTCATAGTCTTCCATTTCCTCATCATCATCATCCTCATGATCACTTTCAATTTCTTGTTCCCTTTCAGCAAATTCTGGAACTTGCAAGTTGTTTTTGATATGATTGATCTTGTCAGGGTTATATCTCAGGCCCTCCAACAACACTCTCAATTTATATCTCACCATTCTTCTGATTTTAAACATTGTGAGTTTATCGTACCAACCATCCTGACTATCGCATTCATTCCTTATAGTGGCTTTTGACAACAGCTCAGAAACATCACCATCGACAAGATTCTCGAGCTGGAAAGTAAGAGACAGAGGTACCTGAGTACCATCGAATTGGAAAAATGTAGCCACTGAATTTGGAACATCAGTCATAAATCCCTTTGGCACTTTTTGAGTGTAATGAGGAGTTCTAAACACCTCTGTTTGATATTTACCAAAATCAGACGATGTTCTTGGATCAACGCCGAATTTGATATATGATTGTCTCCAAGGACCTTTGGTGATAGTATACGCCATTTGAGGTAAAGCATATTTTAAGCATGGCTTCAAATGAACAGGAATTATAGCTTCGATATGTTTTCTAATCCAAATTGGCTTGATTTCAAATAGTTCTTTGATGATTTTCAAAACTTGTAAGATATCTCTAAAAAATGGATTATCATCTTGTTGGTGGAAAATCTCAAGTTGTGAGGTCAATTCTTTTGAAGGTTTAGCAGGTGTTGGTTCCGTGTACTTGATTATAATAGAATGTAATTTGATATGTTTATTTTTTGTTGTCAACTTCCCCTCTTGCACAACAGTAGAGGCGTTTTTCTTGTAATTGTAAATGAATGGCAAAGGAATCGATGAGAATCTTGGAGGTGGAGGAAGATCAAATAGTTGTTGTCTTTCATTATCAAAATCCCAAGGTTTCTTATCTTGTTCGAACCTTAGGTCTTTGATTTTTCCAAAATTCAAAGCATGAATTGATCCACTGACATCTTTTGCAAAATCCATGTTTTGAACTTGGTATTGGAAATCTGACATTTCTCTAAATCTGAAAGTTTTATTGATGATTGCAACTGGTGTAATATTTACCGGTTTCTTACCGGATTCATGTAATTCTTTCAAAGTCTTTTGGATACTACGACCATTCTCTTGAAACTCTTTCTTTGGAACAGATAACTTCACCAAGATGTGTTCGTTCTTACTGATCTTGGCATTGACTGGATGTTCATAGATGTTCTTTGTGAATCTTAGCTCCAAAGGGTATTGTTCATCAAGACAAGATTGAAGGATACTATCGTTCCCACCAACCATATTGAAAGCCTTGTCGACATTCTTCACTTTCAAGGGAAACTCAATGCACGAGATGTGCGGTATATCCAAGGAGTGCTCTTTGGCCAGCTGTCTGTTACTCATCTTATCGATCTTATGGTAGACAATAGATTAAACTACTGAAGAAGTACGCGAACTTTGGATTTCGAAGTAAACAATTATTTTATTGTGCACCAGCCACACCCAGCCACAGATTGAACTTTTCGGCCTATCAGCCTGTTATCGATGATTCTTGACTAAGTGGATGATATATTCGTTTCGAATACCTGATAATAATGTATATCGGTCTACACCTCACAAGACTCCATTTGAGAAAGGTTAGGGAGACCACCTCCAAGTATTGAGCATATTCCCACAAATCGATCAATTGGTGAGATAGATCTTCAAGTGATAGTTTTATGAATGGGTCTCTGTCACGTTTGCTGTTATAACTCAGGCAAATACGGTTGCTAATTTACTGGGGTTGATGTGTTTTCTTACAACTTCAGTCGAAAAGTAGTTCTTTCAATGGTGCTTTCCAAATGTGAATTTTGCTGTCATCGTTTCTTGGTAGTATTGTCCTTTATTTGGGGTATATATCAATGCAGCTCATACAATTGGAACACCAATGATGGGGTTCAATAGCCAGAATAACTGGAGATACTTGGAGGATTTACGTTCTGATTGTTATCGGATGTGTTTTGACTTATTTGCGTATTGACGTTTGGCAAAGATTCATTACATTGTTGTTTTGCGGGATTTTTATTGGATTAGCCAATGGTGGTGGTAACGTATTGAGCACAGTGTTGATGGCAGATCCATTATCACTAGAAGTGGCGAATTCGATACAGGCTGTTGTCTCTTTGCCCATTGGAGTTTATCAACCTTGCCCTTAGTGACTGTTTGATCGTATTTGTATACTCAAGTATTTGGTGGTCTAGTTCTTCTCGTTGCCATTAATACATTACACAAAGAGAGTAGCAGGTACGCATGATTTTTGAAGGGAAAGAAGAAGACTTGAAGACTGATTGAAGCATTTATATAGAGATTCACAGCCTTCTGAGCACCCTCATGTCGATGATATCCTCTGGAATTTTACTGTAGCATACATGAAGTGATTATTTTACCCCATCAAAGTATAGTACTATTGAACACACCACTACCGTTTGAACTCTGTAGTTCCCTAATTATCCACAGCTGAGGCAGTTTCAGACAAGGTGTCAGCGAGAATAAGGGGACCCCCAAAAGCCTTTGAGATAGAACTGGCCAATTGATGGCCTCAAAATCTTCCACACATCATTGCTAGTGGCCTTCTGCAAGCAACCTTCCAAGTGCAAAAGGTGCCCTGCAAGAGCTAGGCAGAAGCTAGGCAGAAGCTAGGCAGAAGCGAAGAATTTTCTGGAGTGCCGCTGTCATCCGCCCACGGGCCCAGCCCCCAGCCCGCAAGAAAATGCCACTATTGCTTTCACATTTACAGGGCTTTTACTCTCTTGATGTAGCAAAGATCATCAGAACAACGTTTCAATCACTCAGCAAAGCTCAATTCGTTTCCCTTATAACCACTTAAGATCCTCTAAATCACTCAGATCAACTCCAAGATCTCTACGTTAACTCTCACAATCTTTCCAATACATTGATCCGAACTTAAAATGTCAACATCAGGTAACGTCCTAGTCGTCTCAAACAGAATACCTGTCACTTTGGCCAAAACAGAAGATGGCCAGTATAAATATAACATGTCCTCTGGTGGGTTGGTCACCGCGCTACAGGGATTGAAGAAAACCAGTACTTTCCAATGGTTTGGATGGCCAGGGTGGGAAGTTCCTGAGAAAGATCAGGCAAAAGTCACCAAAGATCTAGACGAGAAGTTTAATGCTTCACCTGTGTTTTTAAATGATGACGTTGCTGAATTACATTATAATGGGTTCTCCAACTCAATCTTGTGGCCATTGTTCCATTATCATCCTGGTGAAATAAATTTCGATGAAAATGCCTGGGTTGCTTATAACGAAGCAAATCAAGCCTTCGCAAACGAAATCATAAAACATATCAAAGATGGTGATGTTGTATGGGTTCACGATTATCATTTGATGCTTTTACCAGAACTTTTAAGAAATGAAATTGAGAAAAGAGGAATCAAGAACGTCAAATTAGGTTGGTTCTTACATACTCCTTTCCCATCTTCGGAAATTTATAGAATTTTACCAGTTAGACAAGAGATCCTGAAAGGTGTCTTGAGTTGTGACTTGGTTGGTTTCCATACCTATGATTATGCCAGACATTTCTTATCCTCAGTGGAGCGTATCTTGGGTGTCAATACTTTACCAAATGGTGTTGAATACAAAGGTCGCTATGTTAATGTTGCCGCTTTCCCAATTGGTATTGATGTTGAGAATTTCACTGAAGGATTGAAAAAACCTGAAGTTATTGAAAGAGTCAACTCTTATAAAGACAAATTCAAAGATACTAAAATCATTGTTGGTGTTGATAGATTAGATTATATCAAAGGTGTTCCACAAAAATTACACGCTTTTGAAGTGTTTTTAAATGAACATCCAGAATGGATCGGGAAAGTTGTCTTGGTTCAATTGGCCATTCCATCAAGAGGTGATGTTGAAGAATATCAATCCTTAAGAGCCACTGTGAATGAACTGGTTGGTAGAATAAACGGTACTTTCGGTACTGTTGATTTTGTTCCAATTCATTTCATGCACAAATCAATCCCATTTGATGAATTGATTTCGTTATACAGCGTCAGTGATGTTTGTCTTGTCAGTTCCACCAGAGATGGTATGAATTTGGTCTGTTATGAATATATTGCATGTCAAGAAGCACTGAAAGGTTCATTAATTCTTTCAGAATTCACAGGTGCTGCACAATCTTTAAACGGTGCATTGATTGTAAATCCTTGGAACACCGATGAATTGTGTCAAGCCATTCATGAAAGTTTAACAATTCCAGATGAGAAAAGAGCTTCAAATCATTCAAAATTGTTCAGTTATATCTCTAAATACACCAGTGCCTTCTGGGGTGAGAATTTTGTTAAAGAATTATACAAAATTGATAATCAAAACTAGTTAAACATTGATCCACTAAAAGCGACCCACCCAAAGAAACGTTTACAATTGTTTGTTGATCCGCTTTGTCCTTTTTTTTTTATTCGTCTGCGCAAGTTTGTTGAATTTTCCAATAGTATAGAAGATAATATATTGTGCTTTTGTTTATATAGTAATATATGGAATGTATGTATTCAATGATCTGGACTTACGTGTACTGCTTAATCGTATAAATATTTATTAAATAATGTTAAAAGTGAAACGTCAAATCTTCATTATGCGAAACATCCTCTTGAAATAACCCCTTGGCGACATTTCCAAAATCTTTTCAAAATCTGCTATTTGTTGTTTCAAATCCCCCTTCATCTCTTCAACATGAATATTTGCAGATTCTCCACCAGTATCAATGGTTTTCAAATCAGATAAACACTGTTCCTTTTTCCTCATGTATGTCAGTCGAACTTGAAGTTCTCTCTGCGGTAAAAGTATCAACAGCGCCACGATGAACAGCAGCCCACCAAAGATTTGGGTATATATGAATGGATTTGAGATCCCTTGGTCACGCAGAGAAAGTGCAATAACTTCTGTTGGAAGAGAGAAAAACCCCAGAATCATATTCATAATGGCCCAACCAGAGACAAACTCCTCCAAAGAGAACGAATCTGCAATTAAAACAGCACTCATAACGTTCCCACCACCAATAGTGGCACCAAGTAATAATCCACAGAATAACAATGGCAAGAAAGTTTTGGCATTGATCCAAAATGCAAGAATCACAATAGCCAGAATTAGATCCAACACTATTGGGAAAGTAACACGTCCAACCCATCTATCAGCAATGAAACCCATACTTGGTCTCCCAATGGCTTGCGCAGCATTTATCAAAGCTGTTAATGTTGATGCCTGGTCCACAGATAATCCATTGCTAGTGGCATAAGTTGCATAAGAGAAAAGAACCATGTTATAGCCAATGATACTCATAGCAAACCACAGAGAAATATACCATAATGATTTCCCCTTCAGCACAGTCCCACTAAACATTAAACTGGAATGTTTCTTCAAATTTGCCCATGATATCGGATCTCTTTTGAAAGGAATTCTTGATTTTATGAAAAAAACCGAAAGTGCAATCATAACAAATGTAGTTATACCAACCATTCTTAAAGCCCATCTTTGATCTCCTGTCTTCTTGATAGTAGCACTAACAGAAACTGAATATATGACACCTCCAAGACCAGTCCCACCAAAACAAATACCAGCTGCCAAACCTCTCTTCTTCAAAAACCAACCTGGTACAACAATATTAGCAGGGACGAATAGAAAGGCATAAGAAACTCCAATTATCACACCTTGAGTCACGTATAATTGCCATATATCCGTTGCAAAAGAAGCCAATAAATAACCAAGAAAATGAGTGACACACGCTATACTCATAGTTTGTTTAAACCCAACCATTCTCATAACAATCATGGCAAAAGGTGCTGAAAATTGAGCAGCAAAGACAATCAGACCTGCAATAACGGCAAAATCCATTGCCGTGGCACCTGGGAAAATGTTGTTATCCAGATAGTATTGCAAGAAGACACCAAACCCAGCATTAGCACCCCATGTACATGCTTGAATTGCAACAACACAGGCAACACATACCCAACCATAACCACCATCTGGCGGGAGATCAACCTCTCCTGTGGATTTATTTGTAAAGATCTTCTCAACATTAGAAGGGGCATTGTCCAAGCCACCATGGATCGATGATTCAACGTCTTTTGGTTTGGAAGCCTGTTGTGATTCATTCAAGTGTAGAGCATCAGCTATGGAGAATTGCTTTGTTAGGGCCTCTTCCAGTTCTGGATCATGGTTGGATTGCATTGATTGGTAACTTCTCCTACTCGTCGTTCTTGATACTGTCTTCGATCCTGATCTGGATATACTGGAAAGCCTTCTTCTCGCAACTGAACTTCTTCTAGTCGTGGTGGGTAGGTCTGTATCTTGGTCCCCTTCATCTTCATCATCAATGGCCTTATCACCATCTCTTTCGCTCAATGGAATGGGCTGGAAGTCGTCCTTTATCGAGAAGTTGGACATCGAGCTGGCAGATGACCCACCAAGCTCATTATCAGAGTCGTATGTGGCACTTTCTTTAGGTTTTGGTGTAGAGGACATCTTGGTCTTTTAGTAACACTCTCTTTGTGGTCTATTCTCCACCGGGGAAATAAATTATAGGAACGCTAGTAATATCAAGAAATAGAGAAAGTGTGTGCTGATGTGGGGATAGCTGGTGAAGCCTTCAGAGATTCCTTATCTTCCCATTAATCCAAGCACCTTGTCCAGTATGAACCAGTTCTTTTAGTGTGTTGGAAGGTTGTGACTAATAGATTTCCATATATTTCATACTGGAGATAAAGCCCTTATTGGGGAATCGGCGCATCGCGGATTTCGTACAGATTTCTCGGTTCAATATAAACTCCATGGAATTCCTGATATCAGTTCTCGAGCATTGGAAGGTAATTGTCAATTCACTGGTCTACGAGAGCTGGTGATGTGAGGGTATGGCTCATACTCTCTGCTGTTACTGTGCTGGTGCTCTCCATGTCTCGACCATATTTCTGTTGGTGTTCTGATTTATGAGATCTTATTGAGATCTTTATCTCAATTAGGTCTTTGTGAAACAACTCATTGTTGAATGCGTTCTTTTGATATCGGTGACTATAAAAGGCCATGTTGAATTTATCTCCTCTTTTCTTCCTTTCACGTTCATCAACTCATTATTGCAACTTAACATCAACAAGCTGCAATACACCACAACAAATTATAATAAACTATACAAACATGAACATCAACTACAAAAACACTTTAAGTAACTTGACAATGATCCTAGCTATGGCAGCAGGACTTGCCCAGGGACTTCCCATATACTACCCTCTGATGGGTCCAGCGATGAGCTCAAATAGGCATTCTTTTGGGTCACACGAAACCCAGCAATCACAAATGGATCATTCTAGCACCTCAAACCAACATTCAACATTTGAATCTTCACCTCATGAGGACTGGCTTGATTCAGCTTTAGAGAACTTTTATCTTCATTCAATATTGGTTGCATTCCTTGTCTTTGCCAGTATTGTGCTGACCATCTGTGTGACCATAAAAGCCACTCTGATATTTATGAACTTGCTTTCTAGATTTAGTTCAAAAGCAGAACAAATTCTCGATGAAGGACTAGAGAGTGACATGGCTTTTTGGAAGGTTGGACTTAAAATCCTCTTCTCTTTGGATCTTTTGCTCGTTGTTATATATGGGATTGCAATCTGTCCACTACTTGTTGTTTCTGGATGCTTGAGCTTGTTACCAGAACCTTTTGATCAGCTCTTGACTCCTCCAGATCTTGATGATTTTTCGGAAGCAGAAAGAGAAGCCATGTTGGTGGGAAACATCAAAGATTATACATTTGAGATTTCAGCTTTGACCTCTGATAAAAAGACATGCGTGAAAAGGGCAGATATAAATAAAATTGTGAAAAGAAGTTTAATGAGATTTCCTTTTGAGAGAGCTCAAAAGTTTAACTTAATGGTTCCTGAAGATTCTTATTGTCATACATTGACATTCTCAGAACTTCAAAATTTGAGAAGTGACCTTTGCAACACTACAAGCTGTCCCATTTGTCTTGAAAAATATGTTGAGGAGAGTGCCTCAGATTCAATAAGCATGTCAAATGTTGAACAAGAGCTAGACCTGTCTCAGCTTGAAGATGATGCAATTATGGAAGCTTCTTCTGCAAATGAACCAAGCCAACATTTGGATGAGAATTTGGTGATTTTGCCATGCAACCATTATTTCCATGCAGAATGCATGAATGAATTTGCACAGACGAGAAGCTCACCAGAGAAGAGAGCTGAGTTTATGCATGATTTATACAATTTCCGTTGTCCTCAGTGTAACTTGGGGCTGTTTAACACTTTTGTGTATTTCAAACTTCACAACCTAGACCCAAACGAGGTTGGATTTGATAATAGGGGTTAAAAAGATTATAGATAAAGAATTATAGAAATGAATTACGTTCTAATTATGTGCTCAATATGTAGTGTTGTAGTTTCTTTAGGCAAATTGAAAGTGACACAATTTTTGGCGATGTGATGAAAAATACGTCAAAACAAAACACTTCTTCACTCAAATCACCAGTTTCAAGCCACTCGAGACAATGTCAACTAGGAAATGGGTCCTCATGGACAAGCTATCCTCTACACACTCCCAATATCTGAAGGCAAGCCTGTACTCATACTTCAATGTCCAAAGACCATTGACCAAGTTCTTACCTAGTGGGTATCATCTCATTTACTTCAACCCAAAACATGAAGAAACCGAACTTTCACCAGATGGATACGATGCATACCAAACTCCTGCTGATTTTGGCTTCAAAAGACGGTTATGGGCTGGTGGGAAAATTGATTTCATCAAACCAATCTCGTACAATGTTGAAGCAGCTTGTGTTGAATCAATCCAGGCATCTAAAAAAATTGGTGAGAATCATATAGTGACTACACAAAGAGAAGTTGTTTCAGAAGGAATAATATCGTTGATTGAGAAAAGAACACTGCTATACACAACTGATAAATACCGGAAGCTACCACCTCAAAAAATGGAGAAGAACCCATTACATACACATGAACTAAAACCTACAGATCTTTTACTATTTAGATATTCTGGTCTTTCATTCAATTCACACAAGATCCATTATGATAAAGAATACGCGATGAAAGAGGAAGGGTACCCAACCACACTGGTCCATGGTCCACTTACAGTTATATTGTTGTTAGAATGGTTCTCCACTTTATTTAGCGATTTCACAATAAAGTCATTCCAATACAAGAATATTGCTCCCTTATTTGCCAATAAAACACTGAAATTGGCCTTAGCCGAGGGCTCCAAGAATGGCGAGTTCGACGTGTGGATTGAAAACGATGCTGGTGAAACTTGTGTAACTGGTACTATTGAAGTTAATGATGCCTAATGAACATTTCCCCTATTGTGATTATTATAAAACCCCCTTTCAATTAGTTCGCGTTCTGTAGAAACCCAATGCTTCCATTTTGTAGGATGCTTCGGGTCAGTATCTGTGATGGTGATATTTGTGACTTGGGAGGTTTCAATGGTGATGAATACCGTGACATCTCTCATTGTCATTGCAAAGCATAGTTCGGGAGTGACTTGTGAAATATTGGCGAGCTCAAGAATATTCTGTCTTGTATTTTGACAGTCTTTGATCCTCATCAAGACACTTTCACCTTGAAAATAGTTTATCAATGCGTGTTGAACATTTGGATCATCTGTTATCGTACTCACTGCATTTTTCAATCTCGATTCATTTAGTAAGTCAAGAACACAAAACTTTGGGTCTTCGCCATGTTTATATCTATGATTGGCACAATTTCGACATGCTTGGCCATCAGCACTTAGCCATTTTGGTTTGAGTTCAAGTATGAATTGAGTGGCATTCTGATAAATTGTATAATACTTGTCCTTTTTGACAACATTGTAATGGTCTGGTAATAAATCTGGTATGAGTAATCCGTACCCATCGTTCAACAGACCCGGTTTCTGGAAGCCAACTTGAACGATTTCGCACTCAATGCATTCTTTCAGTCTTGGTCGCACTTCATCCTCTATATAATCGTAGACTTGTTCAGTAGTCATGATCTGGTTACTTTGTCTTAATCTTAATAGTTTTCCTTTCAACTTTGAATCATCTCCCACGTAACGATACAGAGTGTTTGCCTTTCCTTGGTTGAAAAAAGTCCACTCATCTTCATGCATTTGAATCATTGATCCATACCAACAATTTCAATTCAAATACCAAAGTCCACACATAAAAAAGAAGTAAAGCCTTCCAAATTGTAAAGAATATTGTTCTACCAGTATGTATATCACGGTAAGCGCAGCATTAATATGAGGAAGACATGTCACATGACAAGCCGAGGGCTCATCTTCCCGGAATTCACAAAAAAATTATCTTTCTTTTACAAATTTATACTGCTCTTCAAGAGGTTTAGTGAACAATTCTGATCAAGAACAATCCATCCACACAAGATGGCACCAGAGGAGAGAATAAAGATCAAAAATAAGGATAAAAGACAGAAGCTATTCGCAGCTTTGAAGTCTGAAAAGTCTAAAGCTCGTCATAAACTACGTGCTGATAGAGCCAAAGATGAAAGAGCTAATCCTGAGCTAAAAGAAGAAAGATTGGCAAAGAATGTACCAGCTACTATCGAGTCCAAAAGAGTTTTCGATGAAACTGTTAGCCAAGACATAGAAGGAGAGGATGATTTTGATTCATACTTTGATGGTCGTGAACCAAAGATCTTGTTGACTACAAATGCCAATGCTAGAAAAGCAGCTTATGAATTTGCTGATCTGTTGATGGAAGTATTCCCAAATGTGACATTTGTTAAGCGTAAGAGAGAGTACTCGATGAAAGATATTTCTGGGTATTGTACGAATAGAGGATTCACTGATTTGATTGTGATAAACGAAGATAAAAAAAACGTTAATGGTATAACGTTTATACATTTACCAGAAGGTCCTACATTTTATTTCTCCATAACATCGTTAGTCAATGGTAAAAAAATTCAAGGCCATGGTACCGCCACCGATCATATTCCAGAATTGGTTCTAAACAATTTCACAACAAGATTGGGTCAAACCGTTGGTAGATTATTCCAGTCACTTTTCCCACAAAGACCGGAATTTGAAGGAAGAAATGTGGTCACATTACACAATCAAAGAGATTTTGTTTTCTTCAGAAGACACCGTTATGTATTCAGAAATGAAGAAAAAGTTGGGTTACAAGAGTTGGGTCCCCAGTTCACCATGAAGTTGAGAAGAGTCCAAAAGGGTATCAAGAACGAGATCGAATGGGAACACAGACCAGACATGGACAGAGACAAAAGAAAGTTCTACCTATGATGACCGATACAATATATACAGCTCTTTTACTCAGCATTTCAACGGCATACTAATAGTTAATCATAGCGTAGTTAATTCGGTAATCTGTCGCGAAAACGTTCTGCGATTTGTATACCGATCAAAAATCTCGAAAAAAACAAAACCAAGAGCAAAAACACATAAAAAAACTTCCAAAAGTAAATACAGATACAACCTTTGATAACGCATTGCGCTGACCTGCACAGCTGACTTTGAGATCTTGAGCTTCATACTTAAGCATTCATTTGCCTAGCATAGACTATTAGTGCTTAACTCTTTATATCCACGGCGGGATTCATTACAATTAAGTCACAATCAAAAGTCTTGTTTTGTTTTTATTTACCTTTCCACAGTCGGTAACTACCACCCATCTGCATCACCATTGTACAGAAACGGCCACAACTATCAACTTTCAAGGTCGCCTGAACAAATTGAAGGTATACAAAAACTGAGTGATACCCAAGTCATCTGAGAACTCATTGCATTTTCATTTGAAACGACACGCGATAACGCACAGCTTGCGTTTGCAAAGGTATAGATAAAGGCATTGACTATTTCGATAACCTCTCCGGACATGGACTTGAACGGAGTGAATAGGATCGTCAGCGCTCTAGAGTTGATTCATTCTCCAAAGACATCGAACTCAGCTCGCCAGGAGGCTCAACAATTTCTTGAACAGGTTAAAAAGCAGGATGAATCTCCTCTATGGGGTTATGAACTAGCATTACCTACACAAAGTGCAATAGTCCGTCATTTTGGTTTAACATTACTTCAAAACTCGATAAATCGTGAATGGAACAACTATGATGAGGAGAAAAAACTGGCAATCAGAAATTGGATCATTGATCTTTCTATGAAATTGCTAGCTGAAGATCCTCATTTCTTGAAAGAAAAGATTGCGTTCTTGTGGGTCGCAGTAGCGAAGAGATGTTGGGGCTCATTCCTAGGGAAACAAGACGAAGAATTGAAACCATCCTCAGAGCTAAATAAAGGCTGGGCTTCTATGGATAAGGATTTATATTCTCTATTTGAGGCGAGTCCCCATACAAGGGAGTTATCATTGATTATATTCAGAACTTTATTTGAAGATGTCTATATTTTGGATGACTCAATAACATCAAGAAGAAGCACAACGCTTAACTCATTATGTACCAATGTATTATTACCAGATGGTTTGCTGAGTGAAATGTATGAACCAAATGTCAACTTACAGCATTCAAAGGCCACTACGGAAGGCTGGTTTTTGATTTGGCAAGAATTGTTAAGTGAGTCCATAAGGACCGGTGATGAACGGAATATCATCAAGATTCTTGAAACATTCAAGACTTGTTTGAACTGGCCATATAGTAGCTTATTGACTAAGGCACAAATCTTGAAATCATTACTAGATACTATCCTTGTATCAAATATTAGAATCAAAATTTTGAGTGTTGATTGTTTACATATTTTATTCACAAGAAATTTCAATGAAGATGAGGACTTACAAAGTATCATTGGAGAAATTTTCAAGCCTGAGGGTATTCAATTATTGTCAAATATATTCGGCAGCATTCAAAATGATCCGGATGATATTGATGATGAAATTTATGCATTTACAAAGAAATTCACCGAAATGATTGTTGGCCTAAGTGAGCATTTGAGTAAAGTCAAGCCTGAATCCTCGGATATCGACAGTTATTTGAAATTAGTACTATCAACCACGACCAGTGAAAGCTTAACAATCAGTTGTATATCTTTGAATTTCTGGGGTTACATGTTGAGAGAAGATGATAACGTTGCAGTTATTGAAAAAATTATACCTGATTTGTTGGAAGTTGCTGCTTCAAAGCACTTAAACTATAGTGATTATAAAGAAGATCATATCAGCCAGAAGTTTTTGGCATTGGACTTCAATTCACAATCGGAGACTTATTCATTTTTGTCCAACTACAAGAAGCTGGTTGATGATATCATAAGATTAATCATTTGTGTAAAGTCAGACATAGGACTTGATTGGTTAAATACCAGATTGGGCTATTTTTTCTCTTCAGAAGTTGGGAACTATGCCATCTCTTCTCCAAAACTAGAATATCATGAAGAAGCATTCATTTTGGGGATCTCACAATTAGAGATCACCGAGGCCTCGGTGAGAGGTATCATAAGATGGAAAATATACTACAATCGTCCTGATTACAATGAAAAATTGGATAAATTACTCGCCCAAGTTGAAGAATTGGCTGAAAAATTGTTGAATGTTGAAATGAAAAATCCTGTTCTTTTGAAACGTCTAGGTCAAACATATGTTCAGTTCACACCATTACTTAAAGATAATATGATTTTCAAGATTATCGAGAGATTACTCACACTGGCTACTTTCCCATACCCTGAAAATGCGAGCGATGAAGAATCAACTGCTGTCAAAGACTTGAGAACTAGCTGTGCTACTGAATTGAATAGAATAGCATTTTTGATGCCGGATAGCTTGAAAAATATATTGGATGATCTCGAAAGAGTTGTCGAAAATTTGATACCGAGACTTTCACCAACCGAAGCTGTTACTTTTAAAGCCTTCTTGTTAGTGGTATCTCAAAGAGCTTCAGTTTCCAATAAAGATGAAAGATTCATCAAAATTGTCGAGCCAGAAATCTCTGCTTGGACGAACCCTGATACAATGAAAGGCTTAAGTGATTTACCATGGTTCATGGAAAGACTTGGTATTGTTCAAATTGCTGATTATTTCAACACTAGAAATATCAGTCCTGGTGCAAGTTTGTTAAAGACTCCGATGGATGAAGAAGGATCAAGACTAAAAGCAGAGTTGAAAGATAGATGGTCTACGATTTTCCCCATTAGAACCACCAGATTGTTGATTCAGTACTCGATTGAAAAATTACCTCATGACACACCAGAATATAAGAATCTGTTAAAACTTTGGGCTCCAAGAGTTACTCCAATTGTCCCACATATCTTGCAATTGTTGTACCAAATCCAAGCTTACCATAATCCTGAAAATTGGAAAGATTTACCGGAAGTTGTCCAATCGTTTGTGAAAGATTCAACCATGGAAAGATTCTGGCAGATGGGTGTCTCCATTCAGTCCAGAGATTCTTTCTTGGAAGAAAGTGAAAAAGCCATGAATACTTTAAGGGATTTTGCCGATTCAGTAGGCCATATTGTTAGGTATACTAGAGAATATGCTTTCCTGACCATTTCCTCCATTTGTCAATTAGAGGATACGTTTTATTCAATTCCTGATATTGCAAACATTTTTTGGAGAGCCGCAACTGGTGAAAAAGTTGGTATCACATTACATTCATGGAAACATATGATCAATATAAGTTTGAGAGCAGTCATAAAGAATTGTCCACCTGCGAAAGTTGATGATTTCATGTCTAAATTATTACCTCAAATGTTTCACACTTTGGATGAGTTGCTAATGAATAAGTGGGAGAAGGTTTATATTTCCGGGCTTACATTTGACGAAAATGACGAGCAATTATCAGAGGAGATGATGGAAGAACATTTGTTGAGACAAGTAACTCAAGTCACTATTAGACTGCTGGTTGATTGTATTGGCCAATATGGTTATAAGAGTCCATTGACGGAAACTCAAAAACAAATCCGTAAATTAGTGGCTAATAATAAAGAAGTTTTAGCATCATTTTTACAATTTGTTTGTCATCTGATCATGTTTAAAGATTCTAGAAGTTCATTCAATGCACTGCTGATTTTAAGATCGTTCTTAAATGACATAATTTTGAAAGACGAAGAAGTTGATGGATTTTTATGTGAACATTTAACAAAATCACTTGTTTATGTTTTAACCAATGATTTCTATCGTGATTCTCAACATGAAGCGGCATATGTGATGTCGACTTTATACATCAACATGAGAACACGAGGAAGTTATATCTCCACAATATTCAAAACTTATTTACCAAACACCACTGATGCCCATATTGAAAGATATGAACATACTTTAGCTGAATGTAAAAATTTAAAAGAACAAAGAAATGCCCTATTGGATTTGATTCAACAAGTTAAGGATGAAGACCAAGATGATGAAAAATATAAAAAAGATAGAAATAGACAATTGGAAATGGTTACAAAGAAGAAGAAAAATGAATCAGATATGATGAATGATCCTTTTATTGAAAATGGTGCATTGGGTAACTTGTTTGGTGATTCTTGAATCTAATTGGAATCTCTCGTCCTTATTTTCTCCATCAGTTATATAGTTCTTATTCAGTGCTACATAAAAAACACTAACTGCATTTTTTACTTCATTTTTTTGATTTTTCTGTTTGGCCTAGATCATATCGTATAATACACGTTTATCAAATTTGCTACCTTAAATATATATTGTATATTACGTTGTGTACTATGATTCGAAAAAGCTCTATTGTATTATTATATCCTTCTAAGAATTTTAATTTGTCGACAAGTATATCGTATCTAATCAAACAATCATCGAATCGGCACGAGTGGCAAGCCACATAAAGTTTCTAAGCTTACCAGACATCTTCTTGATATCTGTTCAAAGTCTTGAAATTTCTAATGATTTCATGGGCTTGATCATGAGAAACACCTTTACCTTCAGCAATGATTTCAATCAAGGCATTGTTGACGTCTCTAGCCATCTTGGCAGCATCACCACAGACGTATAAGAAGGCACCTTCATCGATCAATTTCAAAAGAGCGGTTTTTTGTTCTAATAATCTATGTTGAACGTAAACTTTTTTAGAAGTTTCTCTTGAAAAAGCAGTGATTAATTCAAATGATTCACCAAGTGTTTTAGCATATTGTGGCCATTCTTCCTTGTATAAGAAATCTTCATTTGAGTTACGAGAACCATAGAATAAAACAGTTTTACCAACTTGAGAACCGGCTTCTGCTTGCTTCACACGATCTCTGATGAAACCTCTGAATGGGGCAACACCGGTACCTGGTCCAATTAAAATGACTGGAGTGGATGGGTTTGAAGGTAATCTGAAAGTTGAACGACGAACATGGACTGGTAATTTGAATTGAGACAACTTCTTTCTTGGACCTTGTAAATCGAAATTAATCCATGGTTTAGCAGCCTCTTTATTTTGTTCCAATTCAATGTTACGTAACAAGTTGGTGGCAACACCTGTGATCAATCTACCATCTTCACTATGTTCAGCTTCCACAACAGCGGTGACGTGAACAGTGGTTTTTTCAGATAATGATGAAGATGAAATGGAATAATAACGTGGTTGTAAATGTGGTAACGATTCAATCAAGAAATCTAATGGGATTTCCCATTTTTCACCTTCAGACAATAAGGCTAAAACTTCGGATAAATCATATTTGTTTTCATGGATTTCCTTAGCGAAAGCTTCTTTATCTTTACTCAATCTTTCAGTTTCTAATTTGGCCTTTTCAGTTGGGGCAAATTGTTTTATAGTGGATAACATTTGTCTTGAGACTGGGCCACCAATTTCCTTATAATGACGGAAAATGGCACCAACAGTAGCTGGTGTTGGGAATGGAATCACAATGGTGGAATCAATTGGTTTCAAATCAACAACTTGTTCCAAGTCGCCATCCAAGTTTGTGATTTGCAAAAATGCAGCCAATTTTTCATTGGAATTTGATGGCCAAACGGCCAAATGATCACCAGTGGAATAACGTAAGTTAGTTTGGGACAAATCGAATTCGGCATGTATACATGATCTGTCTTTAGCATTGAACAATTCTTTTGTGAATGAAACTGGGGCCAAGTATGGATGGGCATGATCGAAAGGACCTAATGATAAATCAGTCTTACCATCCAAGTATGAGCGATCTGGTTCACCGAGGAAAACTTTATCTTCATCGTATTCACCTGGATCTAATTTGATCAAAGTCAAAGAGGCTTCGAATTTGGCTTCGTGTTCATCTAATTTCAAGAAATCTTTCAAAACATCCAAGGCAGTTTCTTTCCAACTCAAGTAATCTTCATCCAAAGTACCAGCACCGTCATCACCTTTACCATATGGACCAATTAAGCTGGCGCCTGCACCGCTTAAGAAATTGTTGGTTTTCTGAGAAGCGGCGTTGAAGAATTCATATGTAGTGTTACCAAGACCGAAAAGAGTGTAATTGATGTTGGCCAAGTCGCCTTCACCTTGTTGGGACAAGTATTCTTCAAAGTTCAGCGAAGAATCTGGGTAGTCACCTTCACCATAAGTGGCAATGAAGAAAGAGACAGGGACTTGCAATTCGTTCAATCTTTCATAGTCGTAATCTTCCAAATCAGCCACCATCACGTTCAATTTGAACTTGGACTTCAATTCTTTGGCGAACTTGTTGGCGTAGTCCTCAGCGGTACCAGTTTGAGAACCGTAGAAGACCAAGTACTCTTTCTTATTGGCCTCGACGGTTTCCACAATGTCTCTTGAAGTAGCGACGACTTTTGTTCCATCATCAGGAACAGCCCAAAGCACACCTTTGGTGAAGTAGGCGGCGATGGCGAGCGCCAACGCGACCAGCACGGAGTAGTCTAGAGTGTCCAAGGCCATTGTAATTGTCTGTTCAGCTGTTCTTCAGGTTCAGTGTTGAGAAGAAGAAGAAGTTGAGCACTTGATAAGAAGACGAATTTGATCTTTATGGCGCGACGGATTTGGTGTTTTTAAACGATCTGAAAAAAAAGGTGCAAACGACAAAGGTCAACAAGCCTCAAATCCGACGGCTCTTTGAGGTCGGGATTGACAGTTCACTGTGGAATTGGGTCGTTTAGTGAAAAGAAGCTCTTGGTGCTCTGTTTATAGTAAGTGGGATCATGGGTACAGGTTGGGCTCGTGATGCCCAGGCTGAAGGTTCATTGTCCCAGTTCTCGTTGTTGTTCTGCTCGTTGTGCTCGTTTGATTGCGATTCGGTGGTGTCAAATAATGTCTATCTACAAGGAACAAGTAAATCAGTTTAGTTAATCGTAATTCATAGCGCACTGGAGCCGAATGTGGAGTCGATAGTAGCGTTTATACGTGCTTGGAAATCCTCAGACTCTTCTCCTTCATTATAGATGATTCGAGTAAACTCCACAAAACTCTCTCTAGAAAACTCGGCTTTTGCCCGTCTTCCCACATTGTATTCAACAATCTCTTCGTTTTCCACTTTGATAACACTTCTGTTGACATAATCAGCCTTATCTAATTGCTTCAAGAATTCAAGAATGGGGATGTTCAAGATATATAAATTTTTGTGACGATCCACTCCAAAACTTTGTGTCAAAATTTCCATCAATTCATGTTCATTGATATGGTTGTTCGTCACCATAATGATACAGATAACAACAAGCGCGAGACCGTTGAAAGCCAAGTCTTTATCAGTGGCCAACGATGGGAAGTTCCCCTTGTTATTTCTATAATCATGTCTCTCTTCCATCAATTCACTATGGAATAATGAGTTTGATTTGGGTAGCCATTGACTTTCCAATTGGAATCTCAAATACGAGTCAGCAATATCGTTCACCAAGATGTACTGCTGTGTTCTCGATTCCTTCTTCTTCCCCTGGTTCCTTATTTCCTTTGGTGGTAGTTCTTTTATAGATAGTCCAAAAACATCCTTCAGTATTTCATTGGCTTGCAGAAACGCAACGCCAAAATTGATCTTGGAGAAGGAGACATCTTCCCAGGCATTCTTCTGTAGATTCGCCTTCGTTATTGGAGTATTAGCATTGTTTAACGCTAGAGCTGTTCTAACGATCTTGGTGATGATTCTATATTCAGGCTGTCAAATAGTTAGTAAAACATTTCAGAAAACATTTCAGAAAACACAACATTAACTATCACTCACAGAATCCAGTCTCGGTTGTTGTCCGCTCTCAGCATCCTCGTAGTCACTCGCAAGCTCCTCTGGACTGCTCATGATGACACACTTCGCCAGACACTTTACACCATCTTCAGATCTTCACAGTCTTCTTTATTATCAATTCACGCGACGCGAAAATGACGAAACTATTGGGCTTCTTTCGCGAAATGCGCGAATTGGTTCTACAATAAATTTAGCTGAAAAGGTGTCTGGGTGTACATTCCAAAAGATAGTGAACCACATGTAATCCATAACACGGAATTTAGAATCTGTATGACAAAAATATAACCTTGAGCGATTGTTGTTGAATCAAAACTTTTTAAGTTCGAGTGAATTCAGCTCTTCTTCACACATCTTACACTTTGCAATTCTACGAAACATGTCTGTGAATTTTGAAGAAGTTAGAGATTTCTTGATTGAATTGGCTAAAGAATCAGGTGAAATCATCAAGTCGAAATCTGGTAAAGAAACTTTTGATGATAAAAAGAACTCTGTTGATCTAGTCACTGCTATTGATAAACTGGTTGAAAAAAACGTGTCTACAAAGATCAATGCCAAATTCCCAGACTATAAATTCATTGGTGAAGAAACTTATGTCGAGGGGGAGACTAAATTAACCGATGATCCAACATTCATTGTGGATCCAATTGATGGAACTACAAACTTCATCCATAATTTCCCTTACTCATGTATCTCATTGGGCTTCACCGTGGGTAAGGCTCCAAAAGTTGGTGTCATTTATAACCCACATCTTGATTTGCTTTATAGTGCCATCAAAGGTCAAGGTGCCTTTTTGAATGGTAAACTATTACCAAACTTATCAGAGAAACCATTATCTTTACAAAGCTCAATCATTGCATTAGAAGGAGGTGCGGATAGAGAAGGTGAGATCTTTGATGTCAAATTGGAAACTTTCAAATCTCTTTTAAGTCGTAATCATGGATTCATCCATGGATTTAGATCTTTTGGTTCAGCAGCAATGAACATCTCTCACACAGCAACAGGCCAATTGGATAGTTACTGGGAAGGTGGCTGTTTCAGTTGGGACGTTGCAGCCGGCTGGGTCATCTTGGAAGAAACCGGTGGTAGAGTTGTTAGTGGTAATAAAGGTGGCTGGACCACACCTGTTGATAGTAGAGTGTACTTGTTTGTTAGAGGTGCACCTGAAAAAGATCAAAAAAAATTCATTGAAGATTTTTGGAGTAACATCAAAGGTCAATTAAACTATTGAGCGAATAACCACTACTACTTGAATTGATAATCGATGGTGTGATATGTCGCGTGTAATGTTGATGATGGGAGAATCCGACTTCATTAGTTCATTTATATTTGCGTATACAGCGATGGAAAATCATAATGCAAAATATTATAATCTATATACATCCGTTCAAGACCCGTAAATATTAACCTTTCCCAATAGTACAACGACCAGCAGAGCTAAGCAGAACTAAGCAACAGGCTCTCTAAAGGCAACTTCTTCAGGTAATTTGAAAGTCGCACGATACATTGGCTTAGTTGGTGAAACTTTTCTAACCAATTGAAACACAACATCTTCATATTTTATATCATCATATTGCAAATATCCTTGAATTCTTTTATGAATCCTACGTTGAATCTCATCCTCTGTTGGTTCTGGTTCATCATGACTGAATTTCTCAAAACAGTACACGTGAACATAAGGTAATTCAAAACCTTCCAATTGTCTTAATTCTTGATTCTTGTGGAAAATACCATTATAATCAACAAGGAATTCTAATGCACTGTCTGGTAAGTTCATAACAAAATGTTGTGGGAATTTTGGAATTGAAACTTCAATTTTCTCAATTTTTGGATTTTTACTGCCATTTGGTCTGTTTCTTTTCACAATCTCAGATTCAACGATTCCATTCTTCTCCTCTCTGAACTTGTTCACATAGTCCATACAGTTCCTTATAAATAAATGACCATCCTCATTGGAAGGTTTCACAAAGCTTTGAACTTTGTTATTCTTGATGTTTTGGCTCAAATATTTGAAACTTTCAGGGTTTAAATCATTGGCCAATGTAATAACTCTTTTCTTACCTGCAGGCACTGAAAATGGTCCAACACCAGCCATAACATCCATCACTAGTTCACCTTCACTCAACAAATTCACCAATCTTTCATGTTCAGAATGTAGTCTTGAATTCCAATAAACTTTTTCAAAATCAAATGTAAATGAACAATTTTGTTCCTTATGTGTCACAACTAAATTCGGTTCACCAGCCAATACCTCCATCTTAAAAGTTCTGAATTGTGTATCGATCGAATCTACTTTGTCCACAACGGTAGATATACTGGTGTTTTTCGATAATAAAACTTCACCAATCAAATGCTTATATGGTTTGTATTCACTTCTCAAGTTTAAATGTGCAACATGTCCCGTTTGTGTGAATCCGGAAGGTATGTCATCTAATAAATGCTCGGGTAGAACAGCAGCCAATATCTCATCAGTTTTCCAAAAATCATACCCAATTTCCAATTGGTGGTTTTGTAAATGAATGTTGTTTTTTTTGAAATATTCAATACACCCTTCTGATAAAACGTTTTCAGCATTCCCAATATTTCTCAATCTATCTGTTAAAAGAACAGCTTTTGCAGTATATTCCCCAATTGGGAAAACATTACGAACATTTCTCATAGTTAAAATGTCTTGCGGGAATTTTCGCATGAATTTGGAAATATCTCTTGGATCATCAAAACGAGCTCTCACAAGACGTAGCTTCTTGTGAAAGAAGTCTTTATCCAGAGTCTTCATATCTCTATTCACAGGAGGCGCTAGGTCCAGGGAGCAATTATACGTGACCACCATTCTAAATCCTTTGAACACTTTTCTGGCACCAATACAGTCTCTTAAATTTCTTGAAATAAAAGCTCTACCCAGCATGGACGGTGTAAATGCTGCAGAAGACTCAAACCTTTAGGCTAAGATCGAAATTTTTTCAGAAGGTTGAGGGTCAGGTGCATTGGCAGAATGAATTCGCGGGTAGTAAAATTTGGTTCATTTTTTGCAGCATTTGGAGTTTACAAAACTCTTGTTTTTGAGCATTATGAATAAGCTGGCTGAATTCTTTCTTTATAAAAATTACTATCATTCACTTGAATCGATATTAGGGAGCTATTGTATTAAAAGAATCACAATAGCTTCTAATACTGGAGTTCCGAGGGTGACCCGGTGTTGAAGTATTCATAAAAAAAAATATCTAGTATAGCTACAAAGAATTTAGCACTTGATGAGCTTTTAAATTAGTTGGAATTCGAGATTAATATAACTTGAAAAATGAGCATTCTTAGTATATCAAAATCTCATCAACTTGCATATGAAGATGTTGAAGAAGAAGACTCTGATTTAGACTTGTTATCAGACAATGAAGAGCAAAAACCTCAAACAGATGAAAATGGGCTAAAGAAATCAGTTGTGACGCCTGGGGAATTAGTCACTGATGATCCAATATGGATGAGAGGGCATGGTACTTACTATTTGGATAACAATACTTATAGTTCTGTTGCAGGGACCATATCCAGAGTTAATCGATTGTTGAGTGTGACACCAATACGAGGAAGATATCAACCAGAAACTGGTGATCATGTTGTGGGGAGAATAACAGAAGTCGGCCAAAGGAGATGGAAAGTGGACATTGGTGCTAGACAAGATGCTGTTTTGATGTTGGGGTCTGTGAATCTACCAGGTGGTGTTCTAAGAAGAAAATCTGAAAGTGATGAATTACAAATGAGGAATTTTTTAAAAGAAGGTGATTTATTAAATGCTGAAGTTCAATCGTTATTTCAAGATGGTTCAGCATCATTACATACAAGATCTTTAAAATATGGTAAATTAAGAAATGGTATTTTCTTGAAAGCTCCTAGTTCCTTGATTGTCAGAGCAAAGAATCATTCACATCAATTACCTGGTAATGTCAGTATTATCATTGGTGTTAATGGGTACATATGGTTGAGAAAAACCACTGATGATCTCTTGACAAACAACAACAATTCAAACACAATTGGTAAGAATGCCACTGCCATCAATTCCAAAGGTCAATATAATCCAGGCTCTGGTTCAGTATCGATCACAAGATTAGAAGAAGAGAGTTCTTGGGAAATTTACAGTGATGTCAATGATCAAATATCATCAAGCATAAGAAACACAATTACCAGATATTCGAATTGTATAAAAGTGCTTTCGCATTGTGAGATTGGTATAACCGAATCAAGAATCGTTAGTGCATACGAAGCCAGTATGGCTTATGAAAACGCTGGATCCTTGGTTGATATTGAAGTTATGGAAACAATTGGACAAGGATTGATCACTGCTGAAAAATACAGAGGTAATTGAAATAAAAGTACACAAGCTGGGATTGATTTTATATATACAACTATAAAAATTCTAAAGTTTATTTACATCTAATGCATCAAAGAAGGTAACATCTTCATTTCTTATCAGGTTTATCATCACCGTAGGCTTCCTTAGCACGTTTTTGGAAACCTGGAGAAATGTATTTCTCCAAAAACCCAATTTCTTCCTTTTTCTTTGCATCATCTTTCCTCTTTGCAACGATACACCAAGTTGTACCTAAATGAGTTCTTTTCTCCTCGGTGATTTGCAGTCCAGAATCATCAAGTATTTCACCAATATCTAAATTCCATCTACAACCCCAAGATTCCAATCTTTTTTCAGCTCTATTATCCAAAATATTGTTGATGAAGTCATATTCTCCTCTCCCATGTTCCAAAAGAACAATTCTACCACCTGGTTTCAACAAGGCTGAGAAATTCTTCAATGCCTTAACAGGATCTTCATGAGAACAAATACCAAAAGCTTCCACAATGGTATCGTATTTGATTCCAGTACTTGCCTCAGTGACATTGATCTTGTTATCGTCAATATCCTTCACCAAAAGCTCGTCTTTTTTGTTGACATTATTTGCAAGATCCACTAAATCTTCAGCTCTACCAACAACAAAAGCTGCATTTTTGTAAGTTGGGAACTCTTCTCTAAATTTTTTGTTTGCAATTTCCATCATATTAGCAGATGAGTCCAAAAATGTAATGGAATGGATCTTGCTCATATCAAGGTATTTAACATTACGACCTGTACCACATGCAACTTCTAAAACATCACCAGTACAATGCTTCATCAACCATTTTCTTCTTCTACCCATGAAAACAGCTTTTTCTTCCCAGTTGATATCAGAATCATAGTCCTCCGCTTTACCATCGTAGAAAGATGTAGTATCTCTAGCTGGTAAAATCTGCTTGTTGGCTTCGTTTTGACTTTCGATTTCTAATTTCACATCTTGGAAATTCTCCACACCTTCGTCTTTTAATTTTTCATATTGTTCTAATTTCAATTCATCTCTTCTTCTCAAAGTCCCAGTGAGCTCTTTTAGTTTCAAATCATCGTACTCAGTGGAGGTATGTTCAAATTGCTTCTTGGTGATTTCATCAACTTGTTTCTCCTTATAGAAGACACCTCCCATATACTTATAACCTAGAATCAAGAATATGATGTAACAACCGACATAGTACCACGTCAGTTTCTTTTGGAAGGCTTTACTTCTCGTCTTAGCACCCCATCTCACGATCCAGGAGTCTGACTTCAAGTCTGCTTCTAGTTTATCTTTAGCCAGTTGTTCTGGAGTTTTTTGTTTCCTAACGACGGAACTTGGTGGTCTGTACAAAGCTGAGTTATCGTACTTCTTCAAAATGATAGAAGTAGAGGAAATAGATCTTAGCCCAAACGTGGGACTTGATACTATGGATCTGGATCTTGTGTAAACTAGACTTCGCAGCATGGTCACCGACAGAAGCACCTACACTTTGATCTTCACAAAATAGGCATCGGACTCATTCCCTCGAGCATCGTATCAATTTTTCATTATGCCAAAAAGCAGATTTGGCTTCGGACACTACTTCACCAACTTGAATTCTTTCTCTTTTATCAACACAATCGACATTTCCTTATAATAAGATGCTTAAAAAGAATCCTGTTGGTCATGAGTGATACTACGGAGTTTGATTTCATTGACTTGTTCGACGGGTTGGACCACCACTCTATCAGACACAACAACTTGAAGTTTGTTGGTTTGAATCATGAAAGCTATTGCAATATACAGAAATTATCCAAGAAGAAGTTTGAAGCTGAGAAAAAGGAGTTGTTGAGGAAGCCTGAATTTCTGCCTCCTTTGGAATACCGAGCGGAAGTCACTCATTATAGTCAGCAGCTTGCCTTCCCAAGTATGGTGCAGAAAGAGCACTGCTCGATGTCGGCGCGTAATCAAACAGTTGAGCCAGTTGATTTCATTCCTTCGTCACTTTGGCAAGCAAATGTTAAAGATCAGCTAAATCCACAGAGACAAGAAAAAGATCAGACGGAGCACAGTATGTGCTTCGAGCCAGCTCGGTATCTAAGCTCAGAGTTTGACGAAATAGTTTTAGAACAAAATCCAACAAATGAACATTCACTAAAGAGGCAAAAGATCTCTGATGATTCATATGCTCAACTGAACAGTTCAATGTTTGAGCACGCTCGTTCCTCGAGTCCATTCACAGATATAAATGGCTCTTCAAATGTCTCCAAATTTACATTTCCCCAAGAGAGACCCTCAAGTGCTGATTTCAGGCCAATGACTTCAGAGCTACAAATCTTAACGAGTGATAAAATACTAAATTTTTGATGCAATATTCATTTTGTCAATCTGGCGCTATACTTCTAATGGCACATCGCCATATCTTTCTTTATAAAGACCCAACGCCTTAATGGGGAACAAGAACTTATAATTTGGGTATTCAATGGCGCAAGAATGATTGAAAACACCTTCAATACCCTCGAATAACCATTCACCAGTTTCCTTTTGACGTTCCATTAAAATTTTGATTCCCTGGTCTATTGTTTCTTTGTTTGGATATTGGGCCAAGAGTAATCCGATCACAACCCATGCTGTTTGAACAACTAAACTTTGCTCACTATCAACATAAGTATGAGTTTCTGATGATTTCATAGATTCACCCCAGCCGCCGTCTTCCATTTGGTGAGAAACAAGGAAATCACAACCTTTACGAACAACCCCAGAGTTTTCATAAGTTTCACCAACGGTGCTTAGGGCCTCTAATGCAAACATGGCAGCATAGGTGTAACAGATACCCCAACAGCCATACCATGAACCATCATCTTCTTGGTGTGATTTGATATAGTTAATAGCTCTTTCAATGGCAAAAGTGACTTGATCACGTTTGTAATTTGAAAATTTGCGGAAATATGTTAATCCAAGAACAGATGAGTCTGTACATTCGATATATGGGTATTCCACCATAATATTACCAAACACTTCAGCCGGATTCAACTTCTCTAATAATGTTGTAGCTTTGATTTTTTCATACGTAGCAAATGAACCATATTCAAAAGTATCGACATTTTGTAGCGATAATAAAACATCAATACCCTCGTTCAAGTTTTCATCTTTAATCAAATCCCTTAGGTGTTGGAAATACGGACTGTTTCTGACCATGATGATAGCCTTCAACGCCTCAGCTGTACAATCACTAACCACATACCCTTGTGTCTTTGTTGAAAACGGCCAAGCACCTTTTCTCTTATCCCTGAAACTTCCCGAAACACATTCCTCAGTGAATTGTGATCTCACCAAAAATTTGTAACCCTTTTCAATCATTGGGTGATATTCTGGGAATTTGTCTAATCCAGCCATGAATAGGTATTGCACAGCAAAAGCAGTATCCCATACTTGTGAACCATTTGTACCCATGACTGTCAACCCCTGTGGTCCAAGAAACATGACATCTTTGAACCTCTCTTGGAATCTTTTGAATTCATAAGAGTCGCGGCCTTTTTCAACATATGTGACAATTGCATTGAAATGAGCATTCACAGGGGCAATAC
>JAJMFN010000007.1:0-54390 GCA_030574735.1 Hansenula sydowiorum
AGACGCTACCCAGCTCCATATCAAATTTAACAAATTTTTATAGAGGGTTCATACCGACATTAATGGGGATGGTTCCATATGCAGGTGTATCATTTTGGACCCATGATTTTGTTCACGATGTGCTCAGGTTATCAATATTGGAATCATACACCGTGGATCATGGACATCAGCCAACTCAACCATTCCAAGGCACAGTTTCAACACATGAACAAAGAGCCCCGTTAAACACCTGGGCCCAATTGTTAGCCGGTGGTATTGCTGGGATGTTTTCACAAACCGCTGCATATCCGTTCGAAGTGATAAGAAGAAGATTACAAGTTGGAGGTGTGAATGGTGGGAATTTCATTGGAATTGGAGATATGTCAAGATTGATTTGGAGAGAACGGGGGTTTAAAGGGTTTTATGTTGGGTTGAGTATTGGTTATATCAAAGTCATACCGATGGTTGCTTGTTCCTTCTTTGTTTATGAACGTACAAAATCCCGTTTAGGTGTTTGATTTCCCCTAGATATTATTTATAGTTTCGATAATAGAAATCGAGTTCTGAAATTATTCATGGCAACTACTGAAATGTATTCGTATTGACAGTGTTCATCATTAATTTTCGTTCATTTGATCAGTTCTATATCTATATATAACTTTTTTTTTTTTTCAGGTAATCCAGCTACCATACATTCATTTCACATTTTCTGATCTCATCAAATTTTCAAGCACAGAAATACCCTGGACAACCAATGTCAAATCTTTCTTACCAATACAAGAACTTATCTTCACTTGTGAATATTCCTTTGTGGATCTTATCAATTTGACAACACCCATGCTTTCCAATGCAGTTATGACATCTAAAAACTCACCTCTTTTCAAAACACCAATCAGTTTGTCGATTTTCAAATTCTTCATATAGAATTCGTATAGAGAATTTATCGTAATGAACATATTCCCTTTCAAATCCATTTCATTTTTCATCAACATACAAATGATTAGTTTTTGTTGTAAGTTTAAATTTTTCAATCTTGTTGATTGATTATTATCGAAAACACTTGCACAAATTTTGGCAATATGATTAATCTTAACTTTTGGTGCCGTTTCCGCGTTGAAAGAGTTCAGGTCAACCCCACCATTAAGCGTGTTGATCAACCCTTGTGAGTTGACACCACGAATTTCCTTCTCAATCATTTCAATAGAATTACGACAGATATCAAATGCCTTTCTTAAATCACCGGTATTATTTGAAGATTTTTTGGAACATAACTGTATAGCAGCTGGATGCATTATTGGAATTGAATTTGAATTAGGATCTTGGTTTAAAGTTTTCAGTTTTGTTATTATGATGGTTTTAATCTGTTCCGCGGTATAAGGCATGAATGATAATGTGTTTGGATTCAATCCGTTGATTTTCAAACGTGGTAATAACCTATCAATCATATCCAAAGAATTTGAAATCCCAATCAGGATCAATTTGGCATTTTGGAAAATGGTCCAAGAAAACAGTTCGAATAAGATTTGTTGGTCCGACGTTATCAGTTTATCCAATTCATCCAAAACGATTATGTTCATATCTGCCTTTTCAGGATCTGTCAAGAATTGTAACAACTCCATCTTGGAATTTGCAATTGACGTTGGAGGTCTTCCTGTCAAATTCATGAAAATATCATGGAATATATTTCTTGTTCTTGAAACAATCATACAATTGATTGAAGTATAGCCAATTTGATAATTGACACCATCAATTGGAGCTGTTTGGACACCATTGATCGAGGTATCAATCATGGTGGATAGTGAAAGGTTTGTTTGTGCAGTCTTACCAGTTCCTGGTGGTCCACTTATATATAATGAACTTGATTGTGAGTTTATTAGGTTTGTTTTGATGAAACTTTGTAGTGCTCTTGCTTCTGTTTCACGTTGTGGTAAACAATCAGTGTCTGTCATATTGAAACTTCTTTGGAATAACGATTTTGCCTCGGCGTATATTGATCCTGTTGGTTTTTTAGCATCTATAACAATATTTTCCTTATCAAAATCTTCCACTAGTTGCTCTTCCTCTTCTTCAGCAACATGTAAGTCAAGCTTTCTAGCAGTGAGTTGTCCTTGTTCAATGGTTGCCTCAACATCGGATTTGATTGGTGTAACTGGTGGTGTAGCTAATGACTTTTCAGGACCAATGACAAATTGTTTGAAATCCAATTTTTTTGGAGATGTGGACATTGTGAACTTTGGTGAAGATGTGAGTAAGGATGGGGATGACATTTTCATCATTGGTGGTTGTGAAACTGGACTTGATGGTATTGTGAATTTTGGGGTAACTGTAGTTGTTGAGCTTTTCACTGTTGATTTGGGAGAACTCTTTGGTGAAGACGACATTCTTTGCTGCTTCTTGGGACTATCTACACTAGGTTTCTGTCTTTTGAATGGACTCATGCCCATAGGACTCTGAGGAACTGCAATGACAGTTCCGACAGATTGAGAACTAGATCTCTTTCTATTTTGAGTTCTTGAGGGAGGTTGTAAAGATCTTGGAGAGAATGTGTTCTTTAGCAGTTTGATGGCTCTTTGCACTCTACCTGGAGTGGCTGGTGGTGTTTGCTGCTCGGACATTCTTGATATATCTTATAACTACTTCTTATACTTCTTGAAGAGCCAGACACAAGTTCAATCAATTGAGATAAACCCGTCAAGTTTTATACAAGTTTTAAATTTCTATGCATCTCATCAACTTCCCAAAAGGGAAAAAGTGGAAAGCGCGAAATTCGAAAAAAATTTACGCGTTTTTTTTCGCGAATTCTGAGACCCGCTGTGATTACATAACGATAGCGCTTCTGCTTATTCAGCAGAAGAACCCCTGGTTAAGAAAAAGACAAAGAAGTGTACATTTCTCACTTAAACACAGTACTTGAAGGATTCAATCAATTCAAGGAAGAATGTCGTTTTTCTCTGGTATCCAAAGCATCGCTGGTAACAGCTGTGCAGTCAATGCTCTGTTATACACAGCCTTATCAATTGGTGTCTTAAAATTAACCACATTGTCACTAAGTTTTGTCTCATTGGTTTTAGATCTGTTTGTTCTCCCACCTGTTAATTTCAGTAAATATGGTGCTAAAAGGGGCAATTGGGCCGTTATCACTGGTGCCTCGGATGGGATTGGTAAAGAATATGCCTTACAATTGGCCAAGAAGGGATTCAATATCTTTTTGATTTCCAGAACCCAGTCAAAATTAGAAATCTTAGCTGCTGATATTGAAAAAGAGTTTGGTGTTGAGACTAAAACCTTGGCCATTGATTTTGCTAGTGATAAACCATCAAACTATGAGTTGATAAGTCAATTTGTTAAGAATCTACCAGTCACTATCTTGATCAATAACGTTGGTCAAAGTCATTCTATTCCTGTCCCATTTTTGAAAACCGAAGATGAAGAGTTGAGAAATATCATTACTATTAACAATACTGCCACTCTACGTACTACTCAAATTATTGCTCCAGTGATTGCTGAAACTGTTAAAGAGTCGAATAATACTCGTGGTTTGATCTTAACTATGGGTTCATTTGGTGGGTTATTACCAACCCCATACTTGGCCACTTATTCCGGTTCTAAAGCTTTTTTGCAAAGCTGGAGTGCCGCATTGGCTGGTGAATTAGCACCAGAAGGAATCGATGTTGAATTGGTTATTTCATACTTGGTTACATCTTCAATGTCCAAGATCAAACGTGCCTCTGCTTCCATTCCAAACCCAAGAAACTTTGTCAAGAGCGTCCTATCAAGCACTGGCCGTCGCTCAGGAGCCCAGGAAAGATTCGCTACTTCCACTCCCTTCTGGACTCATGCCTTGATGCACTTTGGAATTGAAAACACCGTTGGTGTCTATAGTAAATTCGCCAACTCTTTGAACTTCAACATGCACAAGAGCATCAGAACCAGAGCTCTAAAGAAAGCTGCTCGCCAAGCTGCCGAAGCCAAAAGAGAGTAATCTCTCCAACTAGTCTCAAACTCTCAATAAACCATTATATTCAGTAGATTCCAGTGTAGTTTGTCTTCAGTATTAAAGCTCTTCGCGAATGTTGCGCGTCTCAAAAATTGTTTTTTGTTTTTGTTTTCTCGATTTGGATCTGAAATCAAAACTTGAAGAATTTGAGGATTCTCTTGAATAGCTGAAGCATCCCACCAACGATCCAAACAAGTGTATCTCCACCTGTCTGTTCGTTGTATTGCTGTATCTGTCAACCCCAGTGCCAAATCTGCCTTTTGTCTTTTCCAGTGAACAATAGCGAGAAAAGGCCAAATACTAGAGATATAGCCGTTCTTTGAGCATACCCTGCACTAATATTTCGCGTGTATCATCCAAAAGTTGAAGAAGCAACTTGCAAAGATCCACAAAGTGTGTTATAAAGTCTGAACAAAGCTTTATTGACACCGCATTTCCCATTCGTTTAGCAGCTCTAGAGCCCATACCCACATCCCACGCCACACAACATGCCAGAACTTTCCAACTATCAACGTCTAGAGAAAGTTGGTGAAGGTGAGTATATTCCACACAAAAATGGACATGTCAACTAGACACAAGGGATCATAAAAGAACTAACCGCTTCCTACAGGTACCTATGGTGTCGTTTACAAAGCTTTGGATATCAAGCATAACAACAGAATCGTTGCCTTGAAGAAAATCCGTTTGGAATCTGAAGATGAAGGTGTCCCATCTACGGCCATTAGAGAAATCTCATTGTTGAAAGAAATGAGAGATGAAAACACAGTCAGATTATACGATATCATTCATTCTGATTCTCACAAGTTATATTTGGTCTTTGAATTTTTAGATTTGGATTTGAAGAAATATATGGAATCAATCCCTGCAGGTGTTGGATTAGGCGCTGATATGATCAAGAGATTCATGATGCAACTAGTTAAAGGTACTTCTTACTGTCATGGTCATAGAATCCTACATAGAGATTTGAAACCACAAAATTTATTGATCAACAAAGAAGGTAACTTGAAATTGGCTGATTTCGGGTTAGCAAGAGCTTTTGGTGTTCCATTAAGAGCTTATACTCATGAAGTCGTTACATTATGGTATAGAGCCCCGGAAATTTTATTAGGTGGTAAACAATACTCCACAGGTGTTGATATTTGGTCCATTGGTTGTATCTTTGCTGAAATGGTTAATCGTAAACCGCTTTTCGCTGGTGATTCAGAAATCGATCAAATTTTTAGAATCTTTAGAATCTTGGGTACTCCAAATGAAGATATTTGGCCTGATGTTGCTTATTTACCAGATTTCAAACCAACATTCCCTAAATGGAATAGAAAGGATATACAGCAAGCTGTTCCATCATTAGACGCGGCAGGTGTTGATCTATTAGAACAAATGTTGATCTATGATCCTGCTGGTCGTATCTCCGCCAAACGTGCATTATTACATCCTTATTTCCAAGAATCAGATTCTGTTCCAGAATATCGTCAGCAGCAATCTGTTCCAATGGGCGCTTCGGTCTTTGCTTGAAGAGTTATAATCTTACCAAGTGCTTCAGTTCAATCTTTTTAACAATCTTTGCATGATATTATACAAGAATCTCCTGTGTTTTTTTTTATAACACATGAACCTATCACATTTATTCATGTGCTATTTTATTTGTGCTAGCTATGATATCTTTCCCTTTCATAAAACTATTCAAGATCTTCAAAAAAAAAAATTCTCATTGTCATTCTTCTGAATACAACTTTTAAATTTTGCCACATGGTGGTGAAGTATATAATAATACCCATAAGAGAATATTACTTGTTCGTCATATTTACAGTACATCATGTAATTCAACAAGCGATTTGTCAAATTCATCATCTATTCTTTACCATACAGTTGATGTCAAACTATATATACACGCTAACATCTTCCCCTATCTAAAATTTTCATAATACTCTTCTTCCCTAAATCTCTTCTCCACCAATTTGATGATTTTCTCATCATAAACATTCTCCAGCTGTTCACCACCATTCAAAACACGATCTTCATGAATCTTCTGCTCTTCCTTAGTCAAAACAACAACATTTGTCAAACTAACCGGTTTTTTAGGATCCCATTTAGATAATGTCAATCTAGTACTGAACCCAGATACTGGAGATTTACCTCTGAAAACCTCTTCCACAATATAAGGAACTTCTTTCAAAGCGATTGGGATTCTCTGGTCACCTCCAATTCTTGTTTGTTGACCTGCTAAAGTTTGGAAAATCCCATCATAAACCTTGATTCTGTTCTTACCCTCGATAGGTTCGATTGGATATCCAGCAACGGATGTCAAAATATAGGATACAATCGTCAAACCAAACATAGCTGGCATAGTACCCAAGACTGGTAATATTCTAACTCTGAAATCTTTCAATGCACTTAATTCACCAACTTTACCCTTTTGGAATTCTTCCTCTGGTAATGGTAACAATTGTGCCTTCTTAGGATCTGGTTTCTCAGCTGAAAAGACAACTGGAATATCTTGTGTGATGCCTCTTTTCTTCAAGCGACGTCTAACAGCTCTAGCTAGTTGATCTTCCTCTGTGGCACTAAGATCACTTATATTAATTCTTGTTGGATCACTTTTACAAGCAGCACCCATGGAACTAATTATTTTCAAATTATGTTCTTTGACAAATGTCAAAAGATCAACTTTGGTATCTATGTTATCGATACAATCAACAACAAAAGTTGGACCTCCTTTAATCAATAACTCTTCAGCATTTGGTAAATGCCATAGTTGATTCACAGCTTCAATATGAGCCCATGGGGCAATTTTAAGTAATTTTTCTTTCAAACAATCAACTTTTGAAACACCAACATCCTCTAACGTGGCAACAGCATGTCTATTCAAAGAGCTTAATGAAACCTGGTCAAAATCGATGATTCTTAAATTTGAAATACCCGAACGAATTAACATGGTTGCAACCCAAGAACCAACACCACCAGCACCAACAATAACGACAAATTCGTTTCTGATCTTTTCCATACCTTCCTCACCTAAAAAAGTATAGTTTCTTGCAAGTTGTTCTCTAATAAGCTCTTCATCGTGACCTTGAAGTTGTTTTCTAGCCTTCTTGGCTTCTTTATTAGATGGTGATGGTCCTCCCACTTGAGCATATCTATGGTATGCCTCGACTAGCGTAGTTGCCAGTACTGCACCACCGATGGCAGCAGCCAGTACGTTACCTTTACTCATTCTAGATATCTATATGTTTAACGTGATCTCTTTGAAGGGAGAATACTAGAGCGATGGGATCACCAGAAAAAAAAAATCTTTATACGCATGTGGCTCTTAACAAGATCTCGAAAGAGGATAACCAAAAAAAATCGGTACCATAAACATTATTCGAACATGCATTTCTCACATTTAATAAGGTAGAATTTCCTTGCCGGTACTTTTAACTTATAAATTGTCTAAATGCTAAGATCAAACCTTTTTTGCATCAACACTTTCATAAAGAGAGCCCCAATACGGCGCTATGTCTCATCAAAAACTGCTGAAAAACCTGTTGACAAAACTTTACAACAACGTATTGACGAAATACCCATTGAAAATTACCGAAATTTTTCTATTGTTGCACATGTTGATCATGGGAAATCTACTTTGAGTGATAGATTGTTAGAAATGACTGGTGTTGTCAAGCCGGGCCAAAAGCAAGTTTTAGATAAATTGGATGTTGAAAGGGAAAGAGGTATCACTGTGAAGGCACAAACTTGTTCAATGTTTTACCGTCATAAAGGGAAGGAATATTTATTACATCTCGTGGACACACCAGGCCATGTTGATTTCAGAGCTGAAGTTTCCAGGAGTTATGCCTCTTGTGGTGGTGCCTTATTATTAGTTGATGCTTCACAAGGTGTTCAAGCCCAAACTGTTGCAAATTTTTATTTGGCATACAGTATGAATTTGAAATTAATTCCAGTGATCAACAAGATTGATTTGGATAATGCTGATATCCCAAGATCTATTGACCAAGTTGAAAATACTTTTGAACTACCTGCTGATGAAATCATTCCAGTGTCTGCTAAAACTGGGTTAAACGTTGAGCAATTACTACCTGCTATCATTGAGAGAATACCACCACCAGTGGGGAAAGTAGAGCTGCCTTTAAGAGCCTTACTAGTAGACTCTTGGTACGACACATACCTTGGTGTTGTTTGTTTAGTGCATGTTGTTGATGGTACCATAAAAAAGGGACAAAAAATTATGTCTCCAAACACGAGGAAGAAATATGATTGTAAAGAGGTTGGTATTATGTACCCAAACAAGATACCGACAACTACGTTAAGTGCAGGTCAAGTGGGGTATATTGTTCCAGGTATGAGAGACTCTTCAGAAGCAATGATTGGGGATACTTTTATGAATGTTAATGATCCTGTGGAACCATTACCAGGATTTGAAGAACCTAAACCTATGGTTTTCGTCGGTGCATTTCCTGCTGATACGACCGAATTTGATGTCTTTGATGAACATATGCAACATCTAGTTTTGAATGATCGTTCGGTCACTTTACAAAGAGAAACATCAAATGCACTAGGCCAAGGATGGAGATTGGGGTTTTTGGGATCTTTACATGCCTCCGTTTTCAAAGAAAGATTGGAAAATGAATATGGGGCATCTTTGATTCTGACATCTGCCACTGTTCCTTATAAAATTCTTTACACTGACGGCACTGAGGAAATCATCACAAACCCTGATGAATTTCCTGAAACAGTGAGCAAAAGATCTAATGTCAAAGGTTTACAAGAACCATATGTCGAGGCGATCATGACATTCCCACAAGAGTATTTGGGTACTGTTATCAAGCTCTGTGACAATAATAGAGGTATCCAAAAGGAGATATCCTTTTTAACAACTGGACAAGTTCTTTTGACTTATGAAATCCCATTATCCCATTTAGTTGATGATTTCTTTGGTAAACTAAAATCTTCATCTCGAGGTTATGCATCCTTAGATTACGAAGACTCGGGTTATAAAACTTCAGATATTATCAAATTAGAGCTTCTGGTGAATGGTAATGGTGTTGATGCATTAGCTCAAGTCATGCATAAATCACAAGTCGAATTGGTTGGAAGAGCTTGGTGTAAAAAGTTTAAAGAATACGTCAAAAATCAAATGTTCGAGGTTGCCATCCAGGCAAAAGCAGGAGGGAAAATCATTGCCAGAGAGACAGTGAAAGCTAAGCGGAAAGATGTTTTACAAAAATTACATGCTTCTGATCTTTCAAGAAGAAAGAAATTGCTAGAAAACCAAAAGGCCGGTAAGAAGAAAATGAGAGCTGTTGGTAATGTTTCCATCAACCAAGATGCATACCAAGCATTTTTACGTCGTTAAAACGATAAATTTTATATATATTATAGCATGGCCCTGATTAAAATGGGGGCTCAATTTGCATATTTCTGTTCATATTAATCTATTTGTCTTTGTAATTGTTTATGTAATACACAATAGTGCCCTGACCGATGATGATAATTTCCGAATTTAATGACTGATTAGAAGTTTGACTTTGTTCTTTGGGAAAGCATCTTGGTTTCATAAACACTTGGATAAGAAGTATAGTTTAGTATGAGTCGTACATTAGAACGTGAAGAGCCCCACTATTTTGGTGCTGGTCCAGCTGTTTTGCCTTCCTCAGTCTTACAGCAAGCTGCTTATGATTTGGTAAATTACCAAGGTAGTGGTTTAGGTATTGGTGAAATCTCACATCGTTCAGGCCCAGCTGGAGATGTCATTGACAATACCAAGGCACATTTCAAAGAATTGTTATCAATTCCAGATACTCATGAAGTGTTTTTCTTGCAAGGTGGTGGTACTTCAGGGTTCTCGTCAATCGCTACTAATTTGTTGGCTTCATTTGTCAAAAAGACAGGTCATAAAGGTAAAGGTGCTTATGCTATAACAGGTTCTTGGAGTAAGAAAGCTCTTGAAGAAGCTGACAGATTGGGTGTTGAAACACAAGTCTTGACTGACTCGAAGAAGGCATATGGATCATTTGGTAAGATTCAGCCGGTTAATGAATGGGCTAAACCAGATCCAAAGGAAACTGCCTACATTTACTACTGTGATAATGAAACTGTCAATGGTGTTGAATTCCAAAGCGAACCAGAATTTGAAGGTATTGAGCTCGTTGCCGACATGTCATCTAATATCTTATCACGTAAAGTCGATATTAGCAAATACGGGTTGATTTTAGCCGGTGCCCAAAAGAATGTTGGTCTAGCGGGTTTAACTGTCTACATCATCAAAAAATCATTATTGGAACAAGCCTCAGATGATGAATTAAAAGCTTTAAATGCTCCAATTTCACCTATCGCTTTCCATTATCCAACTGTTGTGAAGAACAACTCGGCTTATAACACTATTCCAATTTTCACTTTACACATATTAGATTTAGTTTTGGAAAATTTGATCAAGAATGGTGGGTTGACTGCACAACAAGAGTCCAATGAACGCAAAGCCAAGAAGCTATACGGTACTTTGGACCAATACCCACAGTTGTTCAACTTACCAGTTGATAAATCAGTTAGAAGTAATATGAATGTTGTCTTTACTATCAATGGTGAAGGTTTAGAAGCTCAGTTCTTGAAGGAAGCTGGCGAACACAAGTTGTCAGGTTTGAAAGGACATCGTTCTGTTGGTGGTATCCGTGCCTCCTTATACAATGCCGTTACAGAAAGCACTGTTGACTTGTTGGTTGATTTTGTGAAAAAATTCGCCGAGGCTCATAAATAGAATAAATGAATAGAGATTTTTCGATTATAGCTGATTGTAATGTTGTATATTACTGATTAACCGCGTTGATAAAGTAAATGATTTCACAAGATTCATCGTCATCTAAATAACAATGTAAGACTAGCGCTTCTTCTCGACTAATGATCAATACCATATTCTTGCACACTTCGCATATCTTTGATCCTAATTTCCAATCTCTTAGCTTAACCATTATCTCAAAAGTCTCATCATCCGTTAACGAATCTGTATTCTGTTGCACTTGTAGTAGCTCATTCCAAGTAATAGTAACATTCGAGTTATTTTCTTCTTGAATATTTAACGACAAGGACCCATTCTTTGACCCTATGATCTTCAACGAGTTCAGACTCTTGTACCTATCTATCCTTTTGAATAAAGAGCTTATATCTGTTGGTAGCTTCATCAACACGTCGACATTCGATAGCTCTGGTTCGGTAATTCTTTCATCGCTTTCTTTCCTTAGTAGTCTAACAGATATACTAAAAGTATGTGTAACAACAGACGTCGTAGATATCGTATCATCGAAAAACACAGCAAGACTTGCACTTCTCTTTCCAGAATCGTTTCCCTTTTTTTGAAGCCGTATTGCCAATTGATCTGAATTGGATTTTTCAAATTGCTTCAAGACATGGAATAATTGATCCACATTCATTTCAAAACTAATAGTATTTTCTCTTAGTGACTCCACTTCATAGACATCAAAGAGCTCATTGGATAGTTTGCACCAAACTTGCGGCTCATTTAGCGACGCAGAAATGATATTCAGATGTGTTGGAGTGAATCTCAACACACAATACTTTCTTAGACCAACAATAGCACCGAGCGTATCTAGACCAGGGGTTAGTTTGGAGGCTTATCTTGACTTCATTCTTGATGATACTCGCTTTTTAGCCTATCCACCGAGCTCAGATATATCTTCAACTTCATCGCAACCCTTGAAACTGCTTAATTATCCCAGTTTCCAGTATCAAATGTTGTATTTTGAGCTCATCTCATGGAAATCAAAACAGTACGCGACATATACGCGAAACAGGGAAATATTCAATATTGGCACAACGAGACCAGCTGAAAGCTCTGAAGCTACAAAAGATGGAGACTAGTACTTTAAAGAGCACAAAATATAGACTTTCAAGGGATTTTTGTCATCTTAAAGTGGTTTTGTTTGGCTATTATACCTAACTGTTGTCTGCCCGGACCAGAGCTCAGTATCTAAGGGTGTTCACCGGCACAGTTTTTCTTCCACTAACAAAAATTTATTTGAGTCAAACTTCCAACTCTTCTTCACCTATTGACGACTTTTCAAGCCAAGCTCATATACAAGCTTATATACAATACAGAAGGATGTCCACTCCGGTCAAGGATATCAATTACCAAATAGACGCTTTCGTCGAGTATGTGACATTCAATTCCTGTGTGCTTTTAAAGTACCACACTGGGAACACTCACTAACACTGGGCGTTATAGAAAACTGAAGCGTCGCCAAATTTCTGGGTCATATTCCGTTGCATTGGAAACATGTCAGTTGCTAATGAGAGTTGTCTCTGCCGCTAGATGGAATCATACCGACCAACTAATTGACCAAATACGGCAATTAGGTAAAGTGCTAATCAATTCACAACCTCGTGAATTCACCACAGGGAATGTTATCAGAAGAGTTTTGGCAATCATTAGAGATGAAGTTAATGATACACCAGATAATGAGAATAACACACCAATGATTTCGTCAATGTTTAGTCTTCTATCGACAAATGTGGAGAAAAAAGAACCTCCAACGCCCACTCCTCCAACTAACCCAAGAATACATCACAGCAAAAACCACGATCTAAGGTCCATCATTATCCAAGGTATAAGAGACTTGATTGATGAGATTTCAAACATTGACGAAGGTATCGAAGCCATGTCTGTTGATCTGATCCATGACAATGAGGTTCTTTTAACCCCAACTCCAGACTCTCAAACAGTGTTGAAATTTTTGTTGAAAGCTAGACAAAAGAGAAAATTCACAGTTTTAGTCACGGAATGTTTCCCAAATAAAACAGCCATAGCTCATAGTTTCGCCAAACAATTATCAGAGGCCAAGATTGAAACAGTGGTGATTCCAGATTCTCATGTTTTCGCTGTCATGTCAAGAGTTGGTAAAGTCATTGTTGGTGCCAGATCAGTCTTCGCAAACGGTGGTACAGTATCAAGTGCTGGTGTTGCAGCTGTTTGTGAATGTGCTAAAGAACACAAAACCCCAGTGTTTTCCGTTGCTGGGTTATACAAATTAAGTCCTACATACCCATTTGATGTGGAAAATTTAATTGAAGTTGGTAACTCGGGTAAAGTGATCAATTTTTCTGATAGTAAACTTGTTCAACATGCTGATATCACAAATCCATTATTTGATTACATTCCACCTGAACATATCGACATCTATATCACAAACATGTATGTTTTTTTTTGTCTCCAATTGGAAAACCAGATTGGTATACTAACTTAATTTTTCTAGTGGTGGTTATGCCCCAAGTTTCATTTATCGTATTGTCCTTGATAATTACAAGAGTGAAGATGTCGATCTGGATTAGTTTCTCCTTATATGGCCTCTTCAATTCAATGTCCACATACTGCATAAATGAACCCACTGTTCCATTCAATGTAAAGAAATCCTTTTTTTTTCAGTTTTTCTTGCCCTGTGCCTCGCTCGGCCTATGTTTCTTTCCATAACTAGGTCTTGAGCTGGATGCTTCCTCTTGTTTTTGATGGTTTGTCAAACAAACTATCTTTAAGAATTAAGAATTTAGTCAAAGGGCTATATTGAACTTCAGAGATCTTCCTTTGAGTGCGATTGCACCAAGGTTTGAAACACCCAGGGTGCAATTGTAATTATAAGATTTCACATCTCTCTGTAACTTTCGCGATATTGTAGTTTATTGTTTAGATCTAGTATTTTAATGAACAGTTTTTCATGACAAAATTTCGTAAATCATTAGTTCAATATCTATACATCGATTTCTTTACCTTTTGATTTGGGTTCCACTTTGACCTCATCTTCTTCGTCATCGGTATCTTCATCGAAGAAGGATGCCAATTTTGATCTTCTATTAGTAGTAGCAGTGCTTGTACAACTTTGCGCTTGTACTTCCTCGTCACTTTCATCGCCACTGGACTCATCAGAAACATCTGCATCCGATAACTCAAGGCCTGAATCTAGCTCATCGAGGTTTACAGAATTCCTAATCTCTTCGAGTTGCTTATCAATATCATCAAGAAACTCTGTGTCTTCGTACTTGAGGTTCTTTGTTAAGTCAACATCCAATATTTTCTGTAATTTTGCCTTTTTCTCTGCCACTATTGCCTTCTCGTTCTCATCCAATGTACTCATATATTCATCCAACTGCTTTATTTTCCTGACTGCCTTGACTCTTCTACCATCCAAAGTCTTATAAAGGTCCTTAGAACTAGACTTCAAGTCTCTTTTTTTCTTCTTACTCATACTGTGTGCTTTCACCTTCAACATTTGACCAAACCCACCTTTACCACCACATAGACAGATATTGATCTTTAAATTCAGGAATTTGGTGAAATCAGATTCTTGGTTCGAAGTGGAGCCATAATAAAGCTCTCTAACTGTGTTATAAGGGTTTATATCAACACCACCAGCTGTAGAAATACTAGTCTTTGACACAATAGATTGTGGTAATCTATCTTTGATTTGTCTTTTGACGTCCTGAACGGACGTCTCGAGCGGCACTTTGAGGTTTATATTGTCAACACCATCGATGCACTTCACGAATATCATACACTGCTCTTCACTCATGATTATCTCTTCCAAAATACACTTCAGAATAAGTACAAAACTGAAAAAAATCTGTATACTTTGACCGTTTTCTTTATTATGCTGTGCTTCGGCGACCGTGGAGATTTGGCAGATGGTCTCCCGGCTTTCGGTAACGACACTCTTTGTCGCGCCAGAAAATTTTCAACAAATCAAGATTTAATCAAATTGAAAGGATCAGATCGAGTTGAAATAGAGGTTATTGAACTTTTGTTTGTGTCGTCTTCTATTTTGCAAGACATAGTTGAAGCAAAGATGGTTTCAAAGACATTGATTAGCGGTGCTCGTTTGAGCCTACGCGCTGCTCCATCCAAGTTTGTTCGTCCAGCTTTCACTCGTTCAGCTGCTTCATTTGACCGTTCAAAACCACATTTAAACATTGGTACTATTGGTCACGTCGATCATGGTAAAACCACTTTGACTGCTGCTATCACTAAGCGTTTGGCCGAATCTGGTGGTGCTAACTTTTTGGATTATGCCGCCATCGATAGAGCTCCAGAAGAAAGAGCTAGAGGTATCACAATTTCTACTGCCCACGTTGAGTATGAAACTGCCAACAGACATTATTCCCATGTTGATTGTATCGATGAAACTTCCCGTATCTTGACCAACAAAGGTTTTAAAAACTTGGCCGAATTCCAAAGCGATGAAAAATTATTAGTCGGTCAATACAACCCTCAAACCAAATCCATTGAATATGTAACTCCAGATGAAATCATTGTTAAAGATTCCGCTAACCATAAAATGGTTGAAGTCACTTCAAACGTTAATGGTGAAGTTTCTTTACTTGTCACTGAAAGACATGATTTGTACGTTCAAGATGCTTCCTCCGCTGAATTGGATCACTCTCATTTCAACAAAATTAAAGCACAAGACTTGAACCAATTGAAAGATATCCGTTTCATTGCTTCCATCGAAAATGGTAACAAAGAATTTGCTTCTGCTTCCGTTGAAAAGAACTCTACTGTCTCCTCTGTTGAAGAACGTGACAACACAGTTCACACTTTGATCAACTCTGGTTTTTCACCAAAAGTTGAATACAAGTCTGAAGGTAAATGGACAATTGAATCGACTTCTGCTTCTGATGCTGCTTCGTTCCCTGTCTTGAACACTTCATCAAATGTCAGAGCTGTCAACGACTATAATGGTCGTGTTTGGTGTGTCCGTGTTCCAACCGGTTTAATCATCTCTCAAAGAGTCCAAGGTAACAATATTTCTCGTCCAGTTGTCATCGGTAACTGTCCTGGGCACGCTGATTATATCAAGAACATGATTACTGGTGCTGCTCAAATGGATGGTGCTATCATTGTTGTTGCTGCTTCTGATGGTCAAATGCCTCAAACTAGAGAACATTTGTTATTAGCTAGACAAGTTGGTGTCCAACACATTGTTGTTTTCGTCAACAAAGTTGATACTATTGATGATCCAGAGATGTTGGAATTGGTTGAAATGGAAATGAGAGAATTGTTATCTACTTATGGATTCGATGGTGATAATGTTCCAGTTGTTATGGGTTCTGCTTTATGTGCCTTGGAAGGTCGTGAAGAAGAAATTGGTACTAAATCTATTGACAAATTATTATCTGCTGTTGATGAATACATTCCAACTCCACAAAGAGATTTGGAAAAACCATTCTTGATGGGTATTGAAGATGTCTTCTCAATCTCTGGTAGAGGTACCGTTGTTACTGGTCGTGTTGAACGTGGTAATTTGAAGAAAGGTGATGAAGTTGAAATTGTTGGTGTCAACAAGACCCCAATCAAGACCACTGTTACCGGTATTGAAATGTTCAAGAAAGAATTGGACCAAGCCATGGCTGGTGATAACTGTGGTATCTTGTTACGTGGTATCAAAAGAGATGAAATCAAGAGAGGTATGGTTATTGCCAAATCCGCTAGTGTTTCTGCTCACACCAAATTCTTGGCCTCATTATATATTTTGACCAAAGAAGAAGGTGGTCGTCATTCTGGTTTCGGTGAAAACTACAGACCTCAAGTGTTTATCAGAACTGGTGATGTTACCGTTGTCTTAACTTTCCCAGAAGGTGGGGACACTTCACAACAAGTGTTACCAGGTGACAACATTGAAATGGTGTGTGAATTGGTTCATCCAACTGCTTTAGAAGCTGGTCAAAGATTCAACATCAGAGAAGGTGGTAGAACTGTTGGTACTGGTTTAGTCACCCGTATTATTGAATAAGCAGATCTCTGGAACAAGTATACAAACCATCTTTAATTCATTATATTCTGTTCATAAATGAAAAAAAAAAGATTGATGATCCAAAAAATGTATATAAGGAGCAAACTCTCCATGGATTGTTTTTAAAAAACTGATGTCTTTATGCACTTATTTTACATTCAATGTAGTGTCATGTAGGACTATGTTCCATATGTGTACTTTGATATTTGACTCAAAGATCAAGATAACATGACAATTTTGGGTTTGCAATGTGCAGCTAATCTGGAGCTACATAGTTTAATTCGCCACTACAAGATTTCGTGTAAATAGCTATAATTTTCATTGTGAACTATAAGATCACTTATTTTTTTTTTTTTTTTTTTTTAATGTTAAACCATGTGTATTGTTTTTGCGCAATATTCACATTATATACTGAGCTATAATATTTCTATATATATATGTATGTTTAAAATCTTTGTAAAGTGTCAATGTTTATGGATGCTAACTGTTTATTGTTTCAGCCCTTGCCCTTTAGGCTTTTTTGGCATTCCTGCTAGCTTCTAGATTATCTGAGGGTCAGAATATCCTAATATTTGTTTCTGAGAGCCTCGTGAAACTTGAGGAGCTGCTATTTGTATTTGGGGACCAGTGAGTAATTAGTTAGGCATGCATGGAGGTGGCTGGTTAAGCTTAAATGTGGTAGTAACCATTGATAGAGCGTTTGATGGTTAGAAAGTGATATATAATGTATGCACTGTTGAATTCAACCAAAAAAATAAGAAACCATTTGGAGAGAGAGAAGTAATATGACATAATTCTTTCTCTATCGCTAATTGACTTGAGTTATATTTGAACCACTTAATTCAACAATAGGTTGCCTTCTCACAATCGAAAACAACACCGCTTTTTTTCTTAGCATCTTTACATTCATCAACATTAGTAATCATTGCACAATAGAATCCACAATTCTTTTGGGCAATGAGTTTACATTGGGACAGACATTGTGGACGAGTGAAGGAAGGATCAGTAGGACAACTCCCAATACAATCCGCATTTCCAGCCTCAACACATCTAAAATAGCCATTAGGACACTTTTGGTTTGGGATGTCGGTAGTTTGACAAAGATGTTGACTGGCAGCGATAGGAGCAGTTGATAAAGCGACTGATGATAAGATGATTGAGGAGAGCTCCATTTTGGTAGTTGTTCTGTTGATTTTCTTGATTTTGATATCTGCTTTTTGAAACTTATTGTATCAGTTACAGGACATATGATCCCTTTATATACCAATCCAGTATATACCATGAGCCGAATCTGGGCTGAGTCTTAGTTCTCGATCTAGCAAATATCAAATCGACGGTATTATGGATATCATCGATCAAGTGTTAATTTCAGTACCCGATGCTACTTGCTTTAAAGGATATCAAGCTCGATTGGTGTTTCATCCGATTATGGGGTGTTATTATCTAGGTATAGTGTTCGATCATTGATGATTAGTTCTCTTTCCTCCAGATAATGCGATTACCTAAATGCTCAAAGATTTGTTGATCACCCACAGAATCGCTCTTTGAAGTTGCAAAAATATAATTGAGGTACCCACAAATAACACCGTTGATCCCTTGACTAATCGTAATCATTTCTGATCGTCGGGCTGAAAATCCCAACGGGTTGGAAGCCATAAAGAGACTCTTGGAGCGCAACATTGGTTGGAAGAAGGTAAACAATCACTTGCACGCTATGCGATTCGTGGAGACCTGTATTCATCTTCACCGCGCAGAATCGGAGCATGTACTGAACGCAAACAGTGCTCTTGAGAAGAAAGTTAATCAGGAGTAGCTGAAAGATTCGTCGCTCGTCTTCGTTAAAATGCTTCGATTTGATGTTTTCAGAAACCAATTTTAGGCTGTTTTGTATCTTAAGAAGTAAGCTTAAATCTCCAAGACGCCTAAACTCTAGGCGTTCTCATCAATCGGAAACTATATCTATCTCACGATTCTGCCCACTTTGTGATCTCATGATCTCATATTGAGGAATTGAGCTCGTCCGATCTGCTGAAATATGAAATCAGCAGCAGAGGTGATATACCATTCCTCAGTTGAGCTGAAATGCTGCAATGTGCTAAAGCTTCTTGCCGATTGATTAAGTGGAATATCTGTAATTCCGATTACTTAATGAACACGAAGGGCTGTTTGTTTCCTTTATCGACACTGGCTCTGTTTTGAAGAGTTCTCATTGCACACAAACTCTGTTCCAGTGTCAGATTAATGTAAATGAGGGGTTGTAATGAGCCCAACTCTTGATTAAATGATGATTGAGTCAAAGCTATGAGACTTTGAGTACTCAGGACTTAAATTTCAATATGCGCATTTTGGCAGAATTTTCATATCAACACTATGGCCCAATGTAAATCGCTTGACTAGCTTTGCAGAATCACTTGAACTGCTTGAGAGTCTGACTTTCTCCGTTTGCTTTGGATGAAGACTCAACAATATACAATCCTCGAGCAAAAAGATAGAATCTTATCACATCTTTAGTGCAAGCTTACATAACCCTTGGGGTCTTCCGATAAGATAAAAAGCCACTGTGGATATCGGCCAAACCACAGTTCAACCTTCACAATCCAGAATCTTACAAATCAACTTAACTATCTATCTATACATTTCATTGCTATATAATTCCTTACAAGCACTGGCCACTTGCCATTCCTATCAAGAGTCTTCTGTGCGTTCCAGGAACTTTTGATATTCACAAAATGACGCTCCACGCTGCAAATAACGGCACAATTAGCTTTAGAAATCAGCAAAGGTTTAAAAGAGCGATCCCTTCATTTGTCAAGTCTGCTATTGTGATTATTATCATTTACTTTATCTTTTTCCATCATGAAGACGAGCTACTGAGAACATATAAACTACACAGAGCTGCCCCGGGGAGAGGGATAGATATCAATCCCTTGCATAGATACCCAGAGCTAGATCCAGAGCTCAAACATTTACACAAGTCAGTCTATGGAGGCGTATCTTCTGATCTACCAATATGCTCAGACCTGGGAGCGGATATTCTAAGAAAAGGTGGTCATGCTGCTGATGCTGCTGTCACTGTTTCCCTTTGTATAGGGCTGATTAACTCGTTCAACTCGGGTATTGGAGGTGGTGGATATTTTGTGTCAAAAAAATACGATAAGGAAGCCATCACTATTGATGCTAGAGAAAAGGCACCAATCGGTGCTCACAAGAACATGTATATAGGAAAGGAGTATCTGTCCAAGGTGGGTGGTTTGGCTGCTGGTATTCCTGGTGAGATCAAGGGTCTTTACACTCTATTTGAAAGTCAGGGCTCTGGGAAACTGACATGGGGAGAATTGATAGCACCTGTTATTGAGCTTGCTGACAATGGCTGGAATGTATCAACGGTTTTGGCTGCCGCTATTGCCTATGACCAAGATTTCTTTAGAGAACATTCTGCTCTATGGCCCTTTGTATTCAAAAAGGATTCGCCAAAAGATTTGGTCGAGCAAGGCGACCGCATTAGAATTCCCGAACTTGCAAATACCTTTAAATTGCTGGCTGATAACGGGAGTGATGCGATTTTTTACGATCCAGATGGCCCAATTGCCAGCAATTTGATCAAAGCTGCTAACGCTAGAGGTGGTATATTAACGAGAGAAGATTTTTTAGATTATGACGTTGTCGTTGAGCCTGCTTTGAAAACAAAGTATCTTGATAATGATGTATATACTTGTACTGGGTCATGTTCTGGACCAGCGTTGATTGCAGGTCTCAACATCTTGAATCATTATGGTATGCATGAAGGTGGTGATATGGATCCAATAGCCACACATAGGTTAGTTGAAGCGTTCAAATGGGTCGCTAGCGCAAGATCTCACTTGGGAGATAGCACAAAGGAACATATTGAGCTAGTCACTAGTGAAAAATGGGCCAAAAGGGCCATCGAGCATATTGCAGATAATTCAACCCTATATAATTGGACTGACTATGAACCAGCTTTCGAAATCAGAGATCCTCATGGAACGACACATTTCTCTATTGTTGATCGGTACCATAATGCTGTTGCAGGTACCTCAACGATAAATCTATTGTTTGGAAGTCTAGTTCGAGATCCAGTCACGGGGATCATCTTGAACAATGAGATGGATGATTTTTCAGTACCAGGTACGCCAAATGCATTTGGCCTTCAACCTTCGATATACAACTTTATCAGGCCTGGAAAAAGACCAATGTCTTCCACTGTCCCAACGATCGTTGTTAATGAATTGGGTAAGCCAGATTTTGTTGTTGGTGCTGCTGGAGGCAGTCGTATCGTCACTGCTGTTTTGCAAGCAATCGTCAGGATATACAGTTACAACATGCCTCTTCTTGAGACCATTGCTTATCCGCGATTACATCACCAGCTGTTGCCAAATGTGATTGAACATGAAGAGCGTATAGGAAATGATGTCTTGAAGTCCTTGAAATCAAAGGGCCACAAGACACTTCTTCAACCTCCAAAAACAGTCATAAACGCAGTTCGGAGATGGGATGCTGAATATCAGGGTGTCAGTGACTACTGGAGAAAGAGAGGTGAATCTGCTGCTGTGTAAATAATAAAGCAAAATAGATGAATATTGCAAGTGATGATGTTCTGCTAGTAATCTTGTATATAGTGCCATTTTGGCCGCGAAAATCCAGCCGATACTGGAAAAAAATTTCCTAATCAAACGTCTCGAATGTCTCGATGGAAAGCTGCATCAAAAGACAAAATACCAGTGAAGTGAGCTATAACTCCTTGTTATGCTAAGGATATGACGACAACTAAAGATGAAAAGTCACAGAGGTCGTACAAGAAGTCGGTAACATCATTCGAGGGGTTTTTGCACCAATTACGAACAGTCGGTGAATCATATCATGATATACAATGTGATGGGTTTGCCCATTTCCTTAGCTATGATCTAGGAAATTTAAACAGACTTGCCAAAGGTAGAGATCAGCTGCCCAATCGAGTCAACCTTGCAACCTCCGAAGTCCCCACCAATAATGATATATCAAAAGAAGAATCCAATATAGATGCGCCAAATCACGGTTCAATAGCGAGCACAAATGGTAATAATACAACTGCCGAGGAGAGTAAAGAGGAACATGATTTATATCAAACTAACACAGATACATCGCATAGCATAGATAACAGCAATGGAAACAACATGTCGTCCATCCCGATTCCAACATATGTTCCAACAAGAGAGGACTATATCAAAGTGATAAATCAAGTGAGAATAGAGATCAAAAAAAAAATAATATTCCCCATATCGAAAGCATCAGGGTATAAATGGGAATATTCAAAGGGTCATTTCAAAGATGAGATTTTACTTTTAGAATTCCACTGTTTCCAAGACATATCAAAAGATATGCAACCTTCAAAATTTTCCAATTCCAATCTTATAGATATTTATGAAATAGGACAATGCTCATCATCCGTCAATGTCTTCATAAACATAATAACGAGACAGATAAGGATCACATACCGCCATAAGAAACACACGAGGCTGATTGATATAATATACTCTTTGCTCTCACAAATATATAATGAATAATGCATATGAATAGACAATCATTTGATGACATCGTGTCATGTAGATCTACTCAATACGTATTCACACTCTATAGAGCAATACTTCACACCTCTGAACTCAAACGTTAGCTCACTAATACTTCAAAACTAAAAAATCTGATGGAATCGGTTACTCTGATTACTAACAGATATACATATCGCTTACATAATACACACGTCTGTTGTCCTGGCGACACGACAGGTAAAAGGGCCTTCTTGGTCACCTGACCGCTAACTTCCCGATTCGGCAGTTGTAAACAATTTTGTTGATTTTTCTGATCAGTCTCAAAAAATTCCCAATGAAAAAAAGTTGGCGGTTTGTTTACATTCAAGGGAAAGAAAAAAAGAACAACTCTTTTTGCCTCCTACTGTTCACTTGGACTTTAACAACAGATCAAGCAACAAGAAGCACAAACAAGTCAATATGAGAGAAGTTATCAGTGTTAACGGTATGTGCTACTCCATTGGAGCAGGACCCAGCGGTAGTGATTGTCTTGAAAAAAGGGAATGTTGGCGTGTCAGATCTAAGATACAAGCGGACTCTAGACGTGTTGATCGATACATAGCCAAACCATCACCAATGTATTTCAATGGAATCCCACCAAAGGGCTGATAGAAAGAGCTTATGTACTAACTGTTGTGTTTTTAGTCGGTCAAGCCGGTTGTCAAATCGGTAACGCCTGTTGGGAATTGTATTCTTTGGAACATGGTATTCAAGCCGATGGTTACCTACAAGAAGGTTTGAACAGACCAAAAGGTGGTGAAGAAGGTTTCTCTACTTTCTTCAGTGAAACTGGCTCAGGTAAATACGTTCCAAGAGCCCTATATGTCGATTTAGAACCAAATGTCGTTGATGAAGTCAGAACTGGTCCATACAGAGAATTGTTTCATCCAGAACAATTGATCACCGGTAAAGAAGATGCCGCTAATAACTATGCCAGAGGTCATTACACCGTTGGTAGAGATCTATTGGACGATGTTTTAGACAGAATTAGAAGAATGTCAGACCAATGTGATGGGTTACAAGGTTTCTTATTCACACATTCCTTAGGTGGTGGTACTGGTTCAGGGTTTGGTTCTTTATTATTAGAACAACTATCCTTAGAATATGGTAAAAAAGCCAAATTAGAATTCGCTGTCTACCCAGCTCCACAAACTTCAACCTCCGTTGTTGAACCATATAACACCGTTTTAACCACACATACAACTTTGGAACATGCTGACTGTACTTTCATGGTTGATAACGAAGCTATTTATGATATTTGCAGAAGAAATTTGGATATCTCAAGACCAAACTTTGCCAACTTGAACAACATGATTGCTCAGGTTGTTTCTTCGGTTACTGCCTCATTACGTTTTGATGGTTCATTAAATGTTGATTTGAACGAATTCCAAACCAATTTGGTTCCATACCCAAGAATCCATTTCCCATTGGTTGGTTATGCCCCAGTTGTTTCAAACTCAAGAAGCTCACATGAATCAAACTCTGTTTCTGAAATCACCAATGCTTGTTTTGAACCAGGTAACCAAATGGTTAAATGTGACCCAAGAGTTGGTAAATATATGGCCACTTGTTTATTGTATAGAGGTGATGTTGTTACAAGAGATGTTCAAAATGCTGTTGCACAAGTTAAGACCAAAAAGACTGTTCAATTGGTTGACTGGATCCCAACTGGGTTCAAGATTGGTATCTGTTACCAACCACCAACTGCTCCACCAAAATCAGACCTCGCTAGTGTTTCAAGAGCTGTTTGTATGTTATCTAACACTACTGCTATCGCTGAAGCTTGGAGAAGAATTGACAGAAAATTCGATTTGATGTACTCCAAACGTGCTTTCGTCCACTGGTATGTTGGTGAAGGTATGGAAGAAGGTGAATTTACCGAAGCAAGAGAAGATTTAGCTGCTTTAGAAAGAGATTACGAAGAAGTTGGTATTGATTCAATTGATCAAGAAGAAGGTGAAGAATATTAGATGTGACAATAATCACAAAAATGTTTACGATACCCAAAAATCTTTGTGTTGCTCTTCTAAATGCATTGGACACACAAAGGCCTTCTTAATTGCACTTGTCTTTCTCTTCTAATTTCTCCCTTTTTTATAAATACTGTCAGTTGTTATTTCCTGTTGTTATCGGTCGGTGGTTAAGTATAGTATTATTTCTTATTTTATTTTTTATTATCCCTCTCTAATGAAATTTTGAAATTAATGCATATGTATTGTAGCTATCTCAAGTCTATAAATCGAAAAAGGATTTGGCAGAGGTCTTTTTTGGATTGGTCTTCAACTTTTTTTCCCCCAAGTGTTTACTTCTAGTATTTTCGGTTTTAACCTCAACTTCACCTCTCCCAGGTAAGCTCTTTAGTACAAATCCAACATAATTACCAGTGATCTCTCCCATATTCCACAAGTCATTGTATTCTCTCTGTGTTGAATTTCTGTTCGAACCTTGGAAGTCCTTATCCACTATATTAAAGTCCAGTAAGATAGTGGAAAATCTGGGTCTTATAGATCTTCCTTCTATGGCATGCATGTTTAACAGGATCTGTAATTTAAGACCCAAAGAAGCTCCTGTTATACTCCTCTCTGTGATTGGAGCCCAGTTAACAATATTCACATTAGGCCAAGCCTCATGAGGCTTGAATCTTGAAGATATTGTGGAGACTTCAATATACAGTAAGCGACTACTGAATACTTGTTTTTGCAATTTGATCATGGAGACTTCAGATATTTGTGGAATACAGAGTACTTGTAGTTTAGTCCATTTATGCGAATTCAGTGCAGAACACCATGAGTTGATCACTGTATCTTTCATAGTTCCGCTTTGTTGAACAATTTTCAAAGCGGTTAAATTCGTTAGATTGGTTAATTGGATAAGATCATCATCACTAAGTCCCTTGGATATCTCCAGTACCACCAAATTATTGAACCTACAGTGGTTTATTGTCCTTATGAACCCTGTGAGTCTCAAGTTGCTGTATAGTCTTTCGATTCTATGATTTGTCGAGTTTTGAGTAGAACTTGATAATAGAGTTTTATATCTTGAATCTGGATGATGACGGAAATCATCATGACATGCAAATCCCTTCTGATCATGGAAAATATCTGCAAATATCTGGAAAGTCCTGAAGTTGTCTCTTCTCCATCGTACAATATATGTCCACACCGTTTTCCATGTCGACCAGATTCCTGATTTTATCAATTCTTGACTTAGCATTTCGTGATTTTCAGCTATTTCCATTGAACAAATTTCCTTGAGAGATCTCATTCTTGATTGTTCATCCTCTTTTGATAATACAAAGTCTGACTGGAGTGTGCTCCATGGGTAGAAAGCCTCTGTGGAGTAGTCATTCCCCGAGCCGATTCTCTTGAATAAGTCGTCTTCTGTTTTGGAAAGAGCATCACTTTTTTTCTCATCTTTCTTCTTCTTGTTTTTGCTCCCTTTCTTGAACTGCAAAAACTGCTGCCTCCAAGACGGAAATTTCTTTCTGTCTGTGTTCCTATTGTTATAGTTCTCAACTCTGGTCATCTATAGGTCGATGTGGTTTCTCATCTAAAGAGAGATGATGAACACTGTTGGAATAGAATATTATACGCGTTTCGGAGATTTCTCCCACAAACGTCTCCGGAACTACTAAAAAACCTTCTAAGGTCTTGATGACAGCGAGTCTGCACCAGTTCAGCCTGGGAATCACAATATAAGACTGATTATACTTGACCATGCTCACACATTTTGCTTTTATCACAGCTTCATCTTTCAAATTTGGAAATAATGAAGCCCGAATGTGTCTGCCATGGCTCACAGTGCCAATACTAAAATCCGCGACAATGTCCAGCCACTCTCTCGGTCCCTGGAAAGATTGATTTGGTGTCTATTTCTCCAGCTATTAAATTGGATATATGAGAGGCCCTTCCTCTCGGCCAATATAGTACATACTTGTCCGGCTCCTCATCTTTCCTTGACCAAGTCGCTGGTGTTGTGGTGTTACGATGATCCAGAAAGTCGTCTTTTCTTAACAAAACGATTCGATTGGTCGCGAGGAAAAAAATTATGGTGAGATCGAACAATAAAAACAAAAAATAACCGTTGAACTGAATTCGATAAGGCTGTATCTCCACTTGATCTTTGTTGATTTGAAGTGTGCCATTTTGCCTAATCACAGTGCTATTCTAGTGGATTCTTCGGTAAGGTGCCAAGCGTGTCAATCCAATTGCAAGACTCATATTTGGAAATTCAAAGAGAGGTGTCTTTTACAGCTTATTAAACTGAAAATTTATAACAAATACCCATAATGTCTGGTGTGCTAGGACTGGGGAGAAAGAACTACGTCTTCTCCAACTGGGCTAGAATCCATTCATGCAAACCATCACTATACTTCCAACCAAGTACCATTGATGAGGTTGTTGAATTGGTTAAACGCGCTGCTGATGCCAAAACCACCATTATGGTGGTGGGCTCCGGTCATTCTCCAAGTGATCTTACAATGACTAATGAATGGTTGGTCAACTTGGACAATTTGAAAAACGTTTTGAGCGTCAAGAAAGATGATTCCGGTTTATTTACAGATGTTACTGTGGAGGCTGGTTTAAGAATTTATCAATTGAATGAATATTTAGCCAATCAGGGTTTAGCCCTACAGAATTTGGGTTCAATTAGTGAACAATCAGTTGCAGGTATCATCTCCACAGGTACACATGGTGCCTCTCCATACCATGGTCAAGTCTCACAACAATTTGTTAACTTGACTATTGTCAATGGTGAAGGTGAACTTGTCTTTTTGGATTCTGAAACAAATCAAGATATTTTCAGAGCTGCTTTATTGGGGTTGGGGAAAATTGGTATTATTGTTAAAGCTACTGTTCGTGCAGTTCCTGCTTTCAATATTAAATCATCCCAAGAAGTCATCAAGTTTGAAACATTGTTGGAAAAATGGGATACTTTATGGGTAAGCTCTGAATATATTAGAATTTGGTGGTTCCCATATGCTAAAAAGTGTATTTTGTGGAGAGGTCAAAAAACTGAAGAACCATTATCAGCACCAAGAGAAAGTTGGTATGGTACTAAACTTGGTAGATTGTTTTATGAGTCATTATTATGGGTTGCTGTTCATGTCTATTCTCCTTTGACACCTTATGTTGAGAGATTCATTTTCAACCGTCAATACGGTAACGTTGAAACTTTGGGGAACGGTGCTCTTGCTGTTCAACCATCTGTTGAGAGTTTGAATATGGATTGTCTATTTTCTCAATATGTTGATGAATGGGGCGCACCTTTAACAAATGGTCCTGAGATCTTAAGATCTCTTGAACATTACATCAACGTCGCAGCTGCTAATCATGATTTCTATGTCCATGTTCCTGTTGAAGTTCGTTGTTCCAACACAACAACCACAAACACTATCGGTCATCCTGATATCAAAGATCGTACGCCATTGTCACCAGGTCCAATCAAAGGTAATGACTTACGTCCATTATTAGATGGTACTCCAAAACTGAACCACGTTCCACTTTCAGACGTCACAAACTCACAACTGACATTATACATCAATGCAACTATGTACAGACCATTCTTCACCAATTCCCCAATTGGTAAATGGTTCAAGATCTTTGAGGAGACTATGACTGCCGCAGGTGGTAAACCACACTGGGCCAAAAACCAATTGGGCTCCGTCGAATGGGCTGCTGGTGAAGTGAAGGAGGAAAAAGCTTACAAAGATAGTGAAATGAGAGGTTTTGCTAAAAAAAATCAAGAATGGTTTGGTGAGGATTTGCAAACTTTTAAGAAAATAAGACGTGAGCAAGATCCCCACAATGTATTTCTAAGTTCAAAAGCCTGGGCCGTTAGAAATGGTATTGTCGATATCGACGAATAGATGCCGAATATAGTTGATCCCTCATATAAATAGTTAGTTTTCAAGATGGTTATTTTCCTTTCCCTTCCTTCTACTTCAATTCTTACACCCCTTCGTCATTTTTGTCCCATTTTCTTTACTCTTGTTTTTGTCCGTGTTCCTTTCAAGCAAATCAACGTCACTATCAGTTGCCAGTGAGTTAAAATAATACAATAGAGTTGATTCACAGAAAATACTGTCGTCTTTGAGTAGTTTCCATTATATAGATTCGCGATTTCTTTTTTGGCCTTTTGGCCCGAGAAATTTCTCAACGGTTTTTGTTGATGAATAATAAAGTGACAAATAAATTTGAAAGCCGTCTTTCTTTCCACTTTTTAGATCTCTATAGGCTCTTTAAGTTCACAGCCAAGATGGGTAAAGTTATTGAAGACAAGTCAAAGCTGTTGAATGAACCTATTCACGGGATCTACATTCCTATCGCTTTGGTTATTGTTGGTGTTTGCATCATTGATTACCATTATTTGCCTTACATTTTGGCATTTTTGGCCCTACTCTTGGGGTTCAGATTCTTTTTAGCATATGGTATGTTCGAAAAACTATGCAAAATGCTGAGTCCCATATACTAACTATCATAAAATAGGTAGAAGAAGTACGTTACATCCAGAAAACTGGAAATCATTGGAACTCTTGGACCAAACAATCATCTCAAAGGATACAGCCATATACCGTTTCGCCTTGTCTAGACCAGATGAGGTCATCGATGTTCCAGTTGGTCACCATCTTGCTGTTCAAGTTGATGGTGAAGTCAGATACTACACTCCAATTTCTTCCAAGTTTGACAAGGGTTTCTTTGATATCTTAGTCAAGTCATATCCAGAAGGTAACGTCTCCAAGTACTTTGCCAGTTTGAAAGCTGGGAAAACTGTTAAATTCAGAGGTCCAGTTGGTAGATTCAATTATGCTACCAACAGCTCAAAAGAAATCGGTATTGTTGCTGGTGGTACTGGTATCACACCTATCTTACAAGTTATCAGTGAAGTCACAACTACCCCGGAAGATTTTACTAAACTTTCATTGATCTACGCCAACAACACGGAAAATGACATTCTTTTAAGAGAGGAACTAGATGAGTTGAATGAAAAATATCCAAATATTGATATTCATTATACTTTATTACAACCACCTGCAAACTGGGATGGTCATGTTGGTTACGTTACCAAGGAAATGGTTGAACAGTACTTACCAAAACCTTCAGATGATAGTAGAATCTTGGTTTGTGGTCCACAAGGATTGATAAAATTGATGATCGGTATCACTGAGGATTTAGGTTATCCAAAAGCTAAAATGCCATCAAAGGGTGACGATCAAGTCTTCATCTTCTAGGTTATTCGGTTTATAGAAAAGATAAGTAATACAATTTATAGATTCTAGTGTGTGTGTGTTAAGCATCTATAAAAGTAGTTCTAGGTCAGCAATCATACATAAATGATCACTTGGATACTCTCCTTCGTGAGGTTGACCATGTTCACTCATTTCTTTTCCTGGTGGCATTCTTATTAACCCATTGATTTTCACCTGGGTCAACTGTTCAAACTCTGACAAGCTTTTAACTTGTGAATCACTCTCCAAATCCCAATCAGAAATGTAGAATATATAATCCAATAAACCTCTCCATGCATGAGCCCAATTAGAAATTTCAGGTTCGTCTTTATCATTATCCAACCCAGAATTTTCGGAATGAACAAGTTTATAAGCAACTGAAAACAACGAAATAGCTCTCATTGGTAATGAATTATGTAAAACTTCCATATCTCTCACGAATTTTGTTTGTTCTTCCGTAGCAACAAAAGACTCGGGTACTGGATCTTTAGGTTGATTCTCACCAAATTTTTCAATATTCCCGCCTTCTTCGTCTTCATCTTCGATACCTTCGCGTAACTTGGAATATTGGAATGATGTTGAGCATTCAATAACAGTTTTACAACGATTGTCATAACGGATTGGTTTTGATGTTATGGATAAATATGGGGCATCATACGGTTGGGCATTGAAATCACCACCGAAAAAGTGGAACCATGAACCTTGTTGAAGCACTTGTACTCTGTGGATGAATTCTTGAAATTTCTTTAAGATCAAGTACGTCTGTCTTGTTCTTTCATATGTACCAAATGGATGCCAGAATAAATGAGTGGTACCAACTAATAGACCTTTTCTATCTGTATTTGGGTACTTTTGTAATGTTTCATCTTTAAATTTCAGTGCTAATATCAACCCAACGTTCCTGGTGATAGTTCTTGGTAAGATATCACCAGATTGTTCAGCATCGTAGTTTATAAGCATCTTATCAGTAACATCAAACATTCTATTCTTGAAAAAAATAGCAACACCATGATTTTTGTCCCCATATCTATTGTACACGGAGTTGTAACCCAATTTCTCAAATTCAGCTTTCCAGAATGAATTGTATTGCACATAATCAACTTCTTGTAACAGTAAGATGTCGCAATCATAATGCTTGAACTCATTTAATAGCACTTGGGATCTTTTGAACCATTTAACTGCATTACCGCTCGTAGGGAAAAGCTTTCTTCTAATCAAAGCTTGAGCCAAAATGTTATATGTCATAATTTTGACATTTACACCACTCTTGTCTTTCAATGGATCGCTCTCTTCTCTTGGAATCTTCAATATTGGCCTAGTGATGAACCTCAGGTCAGCTGGTGTGTCTATTTGGTCTGGATCAACACCTTGAGCTATTAATGCATCTCTTTTGGCCTTTTTAGCTGCATCTCTCTTTGCTCTTTGCTCAGCGATATATTCTGGAGTTATTTCAGCAGGGTTTTTAGGGCCCTTTTTTTTCTTTGAAACTTTTGGTTTCGGCTGCTCTGGTGCTTTTGGTAATTCAGACATCTTCAATGAGCGTTCAGTCTCCTCGATTGATATAGTTTGAATGTTGGAGTTAAGCTCAAGTTTTTTCATGTTTTACTCAAAATCATCATCTGCATATCTGGAAAAAAATCTCGAGTAAGTCCGCGTTGCTGGGGAAACCAAAAAATTACCATATAGATTTCGATAAGCTACAAAGGAATGGGCATTGTTCAGATAACATCGTATCTTCTATATACAGTGTAGATCACAGTTACTTTCTATTGATCGTAGTGTTCAAATGGTGTTCTTTCATCAAAAGACTGACACCGACGGCCATAATACATGTGACAACACTGAACAAAAGAGCCTTGTGGGTACTCAAATCATAACTATCAATGATGGCATTTCTGAACACTTCTGGAGCTTTTCTGATATATTCAGAGCTGTTGAATGCCTTCTGGATGATTTCGAGAACATCTTCTTTGGTATAACCTTGTGGGATATCATTTAAAAGAGATTCATTTAATGAACTCAGCAAGTATTTTTGGAAGATAAAACTTGCAACGGAAACACCGATGGTGGATCCAGTAGCTCTGAATGCGTATTGAATAGAAGTTGTTGAAGCTTGCTGATCATGTGGAACTGCTGCGATTAAAGCAAGTAGTGTGACAGTCAAACTGGCAGCATAACCAGCACCTGGAATGAACAATTCAACATATTGGAAAAAAGTTGAGGTTGTGCTTGAAGTTTTGTATAGTTCGATGACACCGTATATGGTCAAGACACCAGAGATGGCACCAAGCCAATAATATTTCCCGGTTCTTTTCATATAAAGACCTGATAATAACGAGCCCAACGACACACCAACAAAGTTGGATATTGTTCTTATACCAATTTCAGTTGGGGTCAGGCCAACAACTGAAGCCCAAAACACAGGCATATAGAATAAGTAGGTATATACTGACATGGTCATAAACCAGTTGGTCAATCCTGAAGACAAGACACTGATATTCGTTAGTAGTCTGACAGGTATAACTGGCTGAGATGCAATTTCGAGCTCGACGTAACCAAAGGCTAAAATCGTTGCCGAACTAAATGCAATCAAACTCCAAAAGGCGGCACCGTTGATTTCAATCTCATTGCCGGCAAATGAGACAAGTACCATAAAGCTTAGCAGTGATGATACCAGCAAAGTAGCGCCGATGAAGTCCACTTTTTTCAATTTTGCTAATTTGGAGCCTTGAAGCCCCCAGCCAATAGAGCCTTTTGGGAATCTAAGTAATTTCCATATCAAGATTCCACTGATTAATGCAATTGGGACTTGACTGAAAAAAGCATACTCCCATCCAAAATATTTATGAAACAAAGCACCATAAATACCACCAGTAGCAGCACCAACACCGAATGCTACATTACCCAGCCCTTGGTATACACCTCTGTCTCTTGCAGGAATTAAATCACTCATAGTGATAGTCCCTAGTGAAGTCAGACCACCACCACCAATCCCAGTAATGGCTCTACCAACGGACAGCCAAACCAAATTGTGTGAGAGACCAGATATTAGACAACCTAGGGCAAAAGCAGCATTGGAAAAAATTAGTAATGGTTTTCTTCCATAAATATCCGATAGTTTCCCATATAAGGGTTGGAATGCAGAACAGGTCAACAAGTAAGAAGCAGCAATCCATGACATTTTGGACACAGAGTTGATGCTCGATGCCATTGTTGATAGTAGAGTTGTAACAATCGTCGTATCCAAAGCTGCCAAAAAGGTACCAACATAAAGTGAACCGATAATAAGTCTCATATCAGATGGTGTGAATTCAGGACCTCGCTCCAACTGTTCTGCAGCATCATTCTCACTCACTTGATTTTCAACATCTTGTGAGGTGGACCCATAACTATTATCTGCTGCTCTTGCTGCTGGGATTGGTTCTATCTGATCATCAAGCCCAGCTAGCTCTCTTGCGACAAGACCAGGAGAAGCGAGAGTTGGATCATCAAGAGCCTTGCTATCAGCCTCTAGCAATTGGGAGTGTTCGTGGCTCATTGCAATGATTTCAGCTAGATAATGTGGACAATAAGTGATGAGTTGAACGAGCGAGGATACTCATATAAATGTCTCGATATAGTGTTATCTATAGTCCACCACAGTTTTCAGAGTCGATTCGGACTCGGGCGTAAGCCTGAAAAGGTTGAACGCGCTATGGAACAAGATACACTTTGAGCATGGCAGAGAAAAGTCCAGTCTACTTTTGGAGAAAGATGCTAATAGACCCTATAACCTCACCGTTGTGAGTTATTGAGATGCTACAGTGAATGTATAATTGATGAGGTCAACTCTTGTCGTGAGCAGACGTTTGGCAAATGTATAGTTTTTGAGCCTGAAAATACCTCAGCACGAGCGTAGTGATACGGGTATCACTATAATATTTGCTAGCTCCGATGAACGCTTTCTCAAGCTAAACATCATCTTAACGCTTTACATGCAATCGATAGCCTATTCTATTCAGAAGCCTTTCAGATCAATAATGTGTCTTGGATGCTGTCTATTACTTTCTCGATATATTCATCTACACTCGCCTACATCGCATTAGTATATGAATTTACACTTTACCCATTGACGGTATTGTATGTATACTCAAATATAGCCAACGAACTACTTTTATATGGAACAACTCCCCCACTAATTTCAAAAGACTTCACAACAAATAAAATAGAACAGATTAATAGATATAATAAAAAAAGTAAAAACACTAAATAACATCAAATTAAAATCGAAGAAGGTATATCATCTTCAACCCCATTACCAAAAATAATAAGCTTCTTGACCGGCATAAACGAAACAAACAAGGGTATCTAAAGTTGGAAGCTTGCTTGTGGGACTTTATGTATATCTTTTGGATATCATATACTTGGAGTTTGGGCTTAAATTTATTCAAGAACTTCATCCAATGATTGTTCTTCAGCGTATTCCAATTCTTCATCATCTTCAACAGTAGCATCTTGGTATTGTTGGTATTCACTGACCAAATCATTCATGTTTGATTCAGCTTCAGTGAATTCCATTTCATCCATACCTTCTGAGGTATACCAATGCAAGAAAGCCTTCTTTCTAAACATAGCGCTAAATTGATCACCAACTCTCTTGAATAATTCTTGAATAGAAGTGGAGTTACCAATGAAAGTAGCAGACATATCCATATCTGTTGGAGCAACTGAACAAATAGCAGTTTGAACATTGTTTGGAATCCATTCAACGAAATAGGATGAGTTTTTAGTTTGAACTTTGTACATTTCATCTTCAACTTCTTTGACTGAAACTTTACCTCTGAAGAAAGCAGCAACAGTCAAGTATCTACCGTTTCTTGGATCGGAAGCAGCCATCATATTCTTGGAATCAAACATCTGTTGAGTTAGTTCTGGCACACTCAAAGATCTAAATGATTGAGAACCTATGGATGTTAATGGAGCATAACCAACCATAAAGAAATGTAATCTTGGGAATGGAACCAAGTTGACAGCCAATTTTCTTAAATCAGAGTTCAATTGACCTGGATAACGTAAAGAAGTGGTAACACCTGACATGACAGAACTGACCAAATGGTTCAAATCATCATAAGATGGTTGTGGTAATTTCAAAGTTTTCATACAGATATCATATAGAGCTTCATTATCAATACAGAAGGTTTCATCAGAGTTTTCAACCAACTGATGGACGGATAAAGTAGCATTATATGGTTCAACAACTGTGTCACTGACTTTTGGAGATGGCACAACTGAAAAAGTGGCCATCATTCTATCTGGGAATTCTTCTCTAATTTTACTGATCAAAAGGGTACCCATACCTGAACCAGTACCACCACCCAAGGAATGAGTGATTTGGAAACCTTGTAAGGAGTCACAGCCTTCGGCTTCTCTTCTAACGATATCCAAGACTGAATCAACTAATTCGGCACCTTCAGTGTAATGACCTTTAGCCCAAACGTTACCGGCGGATGATTGACCATAAATAAAGTTATCTGGTCTGAATAAGTTACCGATGTTTGAGGTTTTCACAGCATCAATGGTACCTGGTTCCAAATCAACGTTAACGGAACGTGGAACGTATTTTCCTGATGAAGCTTCGTTGAAGTAGACATTCAATCTTGATTTTTGGATTTCTTCAGTACCATGGAATTCACCATTTTTATCTAAACCATGTTCACCACAGATTGTTTCCCAAAAGGCAGCACCCTAAAATTTAACTGTTAGTCATTATGTTTTACCTTTAAATCAGGCTCTTGAATTACTTTTCACAAATTTTGCCTCTCATTAAATTGAATAGTAAACAATAGAACGCGTGATCTTCAAAAATCTTGAAAACTTACAATTTGGTTACCACATTGACCTGCTGATAAGTGAATCTAATGATGGATGGTTAGCATACGATTCTTCCAGTTCATCATGTTTGGGCGGGTCCGTTGTTGTGTTGTTGGATCTGGAATGTGATCTCATGATCGCTACGCGCTGGAGATTTGATATGAAACCCAATCAAATTCTCAAACGCTTCACGCTCAGGGCACAAGCTCTTGGTCACAGTTCAACAAAGGTCTCCACAAATTCCCATCTTTGTCATGTCAACATACGATTTCTCTCATTGCTAGATATATACTTTTGTTTGGTGTTTTTGCGCGTTGTTTGTAGTGAACAAGTTGGAAAGCTTCAAATTCCCCTTCGCTTTTTTTCTGTTGATGGATTCAGAATTTTGGTTTTTTTTACAAGTCAACTTTTTTTGTTTTGATTTTTATGTTTACACGAAAAACATCCGAATCTGGAAGTACTTCCCGATTGGGTGAGGAAGACGCGTCTCTGTGACAACGAGAGATCTAGACTTCCTTCTTAGGAAGTCAACTTGTTTCTGTGGCTCTATAGCTAATGTGTTATGTAATCAAAGGCGTGGTGCTGACATAACCATCGTCATTAGATAGTGAAAATTTCAACGATTTTGATTACAGAAATTTGATTTAAACGGTATATAACAAGTGTTCAAACCCATTGATTTTGTGTTGGTTTCATAAAAAGATCTTCATATACATCCAAACCTTCACTGAGCCCACCTAAAAGGCGCTTGAATATTCAACTGACACACAAACCTTTACATTCAAACAACAATCTATCTATAAAGAATATGCCCGAAAATAGCTCTGTCGTATCCTTTGGGTCGTTCTTGCAACAATTGAAACCAAGATTGACGGTAAGTTTATCGATGTGCAGATGGCACAATCTTCAATAGTTTCAAGGGCCGAAACTTTGTTCAGCTCAATCTCTGAATACTTTAGATACTAACATCCCACTTGAATAGACTCCACAGTTTTTTTGGTTCTTGGGACATCTATCTACAATTACTTCCACTTTGCTCACTGTGCTATTCTCAATTTTTTCACAGCGTTCATATAAACGATATTACAACTTGGCGTTATTGTCAATTATTTTAACATATTCCATTGTGATTTTCCAAGTTCTCAAAGCCTCGAAATCCAAAATCAGTCTCTTCAACTTCAAGTCTAATGACAATTTGCAGTACTTATCGTTGGCCATTGTTTGGTATTTTGTCTCCAATGTTAAAATCGTCAGTGGGGGATTATATCCTTTCCTAATTTTTTCAATTTTCCATGCCATGAATTATTTCAAGAACTTCATTCTACCAATTGCACCAAGTATTCCTGCACCAAGAAAGAATCAAATATCACAAACAATCACAGCCTATATTACACAATATAATGACCAATCATTAGTTGCTGCTTCCAACTTGGAAATTTTCATTTTGATTCAATTACTTCTAGGCTCTCCTTTCATCTTGTATTACATTTTCAAGAACTTCACACTGGCCCTAGTCAACATCGTTGTCTTATTACAATATGTCACATTCATCAAATTGAGATACAGACAATCCAAACATACTAAACTATTGTTTGATGCCGGTGTCTACAAGATTGAGGCTTATTTGAATAGTGGTCCAATCCCATCAGTTATTACCAACTACTATCATCAATTGAAATCACAGGCCACATATTTTGTTGGATTGATTCCAGTGTAAACTGAAGATTGTTAGTGCTGAATAATCAACAAACCAACTGGAATAATGTTCAAACATCAAGAAAAAGAAGCTAGTTCTTTTAAGCTCTGAAAAGAATTCAATAAACGCGTGTCTTGTCCTGAACAGGACGCCGCTTTAAAAGATAAGCTACACACAAACTCATCAGCTCAGCTAACTAACGTCCAAAAATGAAATACATCACTATTTCTTTTTAGGAATTGCCCTCTTTTCTTTTATGGCTACTACTAGCGACCTTAAAGTTGCTAGCAAGATGTATAATAGTAATGAAGTGTACAATATGTCTTTATATAATTTGATTAATGAAACGAATGTACCTATTTTTTGTGGTTATACGATATCTCCAGACTTGGCTGGTCCCCTGTTCTCAGTCTTATATGAACGAACACAACGGCGTTTGAAAACTTGAATTGGACTTCACGAGACATCGATACACATCTACTAATGCCAGTAGTAAGAGAATCATACTTTACAACAACTTTCATCCATTTTTGTGTCAATAATCCACAATCTTGAGAACAATAACTGCATTCGCGAAAATAACCCTGAAGCTGGTTTTCCGCGAATTTCGCGCTGGTTTTGCCATTTCACTTCACAAATAAAAAAAGACACACAACCTAACAACTACAATCCATCTCAAGACATATCCATTGGTATCGTATCTTATTTTCCCATAATAGATTGTATCATTACACATCCCATACACAACATAATGAACACAGAATACGATTTCTTATTCAAGTTACTATTGATCGGTGATTCCGGTGTTGGTAAATCTTGTTTGTTGTTAAGATTCGCTGATGATACCTATACCGCTGATTATATCTCTACAATTGGTGTTGATTTCAAAATCAGAACCATTGAATTAGATGGTAAAACTATCAAATTACAAATCTGGGATACTGCTGGTCAAGAACGTTTCAGAACTATCACTTCCTCTTACTACAGAGGTGCCCATGGTATTATTATTGTTTATGATGTTACCGATCAAGAATCTTTCAACAATGTTAAACAATGGTTACAAGAAATTGACAGATATGCTACTGGTGGTGTGATGAAACTATTAGTTGGTAACAAATCCGATCTAACTGATAAGAAATCTGTTGATTACAACGTGGCAAAAGAATTTGCTGATGCTTTAGATATTCCATTCTTAGAAACTTCAGCTTTGAACTCAACAAATGTTGAACAAGCTTTCTTCACCATGGCTAGACAAATTAAAGCCAATGTCTCCAATAATGCTTCGAGCGCCGGTAATGCTGGTAACAACAAGAACAGTGTCAACATCAGAGGTCAATCTATTGGTAACAACCAACAAAACGGTTGTTGTTAAGTGTCTGTGTGATTGGATGTGCGTTTATCTCTTTGCTCGCGTTGCTACTCATACAGTCAAAGTTGTTATTTAGTTTTGATTAGTTTTCCCACATTTCATCTTTTTTATCTTAATACTAGTGTCTTTTACCCAATCTTCTTTCTTTCATTTCCCCTTTTTCAACTACTCAATAGCATATATGGTTTAATTTCAACATCTCATGGAACTTTCACTATAAATCTATTCACCTTCAACTTGGTCTTCGAAATGAATAAGGGTACGAGAGTATAACTCTAAGATTCGATCAAATACAATACTAATAGTATAGAGAGAACTACATTAATAATATTTATATGGCACAAAAACACTTTTGGACTTGCAACTTGTTCAATTTGGCGCGATAATGGTGTTTACTTCAATAATATGTATCTAGGGTTTTAAACAATCTGTAGTATGATAAGAAGATCTTAAAACTTTACTGGCCCCTTTAAGTGATCGTTTTTGCAGTTCGTATTCGCGAAATGCTGATAGTGGATTTTTCCAAATCGACAGCTTCGAAACAATGTATAAAATGACCTTTAAGCTGAGTATTCAACTTTCTATCATATAAATTACAAGATGGCTGGACAATCTGCCAAGAAACAGGTTGCTCAAAACTTCAAGATCCTAAAAGAGATCCACCTAATCACATGGATTTCTTATGCTATTTTTATCTTCTTCAACTTCTTCATCCACAGGCCACAATCATCAAAGTGGTTCATCATAACCGCCTTCCCAGCTATAGGTTCCCTTCTTGTCATTGAGAAATTTGGAAGACCGGTTGTTGACTCTACTGGTAAAATCGTACGTCAAGGACAAGATCTAGCTCATGAGGGATTAACAGAATACTTGTTTGACATCATTTATTTCACAGTTGGATTGAACATCTTATCAATCATTTTCAATTCGTCAAAAGTATGGTGGCTATACCTGACTGTTCCAGGGTTTGCAGCTTATAAGATTTATGGTGTTATCAATGCTGGTAGACAACTATTTGGTGGTGGTTCAAAGAGTGGTGAACAAGTTGAAGAATACGGAAAAAATGGGGCCACGCAAGAAAAGAGTAAAAGACAACAAAAGAGAGAAGCAAGAGGTGACAAGCCAAAAACAAGATATAGATGAAATGGAGAGGTATCAAAGGAATAATACGTGGCAATTAAGTGCTCTCGTGATTCTTATAATAGTGTGTTTTACGCCATGAAGCACTGGTCGTTTTATTCATATATGTCCCAAAGGTTAGACAACTGCCCCCACTCCAAGTGACGCTCATCTAAACAGAAGCACACCTTCTTTGTATAATAATTAATCATCTCAAAGCATTATTACCTTCTAGCGACACATTTTTGTAACAATGAACGAAGCGTAACCGCTGATATTTCCTACGATGAGCCGCGAATGTAACCTGTAAATGTTTAATGTCTCCGATCCAAAATTTATTCCAGCTTTAATACCTTTAAGATCTATGAGCAGTTTGTACATTCATTATAAAGACTAGTGGGCTCTATGTGTGGTATATTATTCCATTATGATGGTTGTGCCTCTTATGAAAACACAAATCAAGAGTTCTTGGAAGATTCAGTAGGAACCATCATTGAAGATCCATCATTGGTTTCATTTATCACATCTGATTTGTTCAACTCATTAGTTCCAAAAATATGTTCAAGAGGGCCAAATTTTTCAGGTTTGGTTATTGAAGATTCCAGTAAAGTTTTCTTTAGCTCCGTTTTGTCATTAAGATCTCCTTTCACCAAACAACCTTTGCAAAACTCAAGGTATGTGGTGCAATTCAATGGGGAATTGTACAATGAAGATATTGATGGAAATGATACACAATACATCTTAGAGAAGTTGAGCATGAACTCGGTCATTGATACTGTCAAAGCATTGGATGGGGAGTTTGCATATACTATATATGATAGAGAAACAAACGTGATATATTTTGGTCGTGATTCGATAGGCAAAAGAAGCTTAGCATATTATTTAAAAGGTGATCAATTATTCATCTCATCGGTGCAACCTGGGAGTGAGGAAAGAGAGGAGTTCATAGATTGCGATAATGAAAGTATATTCAAATACGATTTCAACAGCCATTCCTTAGAAATAATACCGTCGGGATTGAGTTATAATGTGATTTCTCAAATTGATGAAGAATATGCCCATTTTGAAGAAAGGTTGGACTCACTTGATGAAATCTTGACCAAATCCGTTTCACAAAGAACCCACAATATTGATCCATTCCATGTTGAGAACGAAACAGATCCGTTATATTCAATTTTGTTCTCCGGAGGCCTTGATTGTACAGTGATTGCCGGTATAGCAGCATCTTTATCATCAAAAGGGACAACGATTGATCTTTTGAACGTTGGGTTTGATAATCCAAGAATAGGGCTAAAAGCATCAGAAGTTCCAGATAGAAAGCTGGCAGTCGAGTCATGGATCGGGTTAAACAAGACATACCCAGATATCAATTTCAATTTGATAGAGATTGATATCCCATATGAAGAATATTTGGAGACAAGACCTAAAATTATAGAATTGATGTATCCTAAAAACACTGAAATGGACTTATCGATTGCAATTGCTTTCCATTTCGCATCAAGAGGTAAAGGTACTAAGGTATCTGTTGATAATAGAACTGATATTACATATACATCAGCCATAAGAGAATCAAATTACCAATCCAAGGCAAAAGTACTCTTAAGTGGGCTAGGAGCTGACGAGCTTTATGGGGGCTATCACAAATTTGCAAATAAAGATACTGAGTCATTAGCAGGAGAACTTATCAAGCAGATTGATAACATTCATGAAAGAAATTTACAAAGAGATGATAAAGTGATTTCAAACAATGGAGTGGAACTGAGATATCCATTTTTATCAAACGACGTTATTAAATTCTCCACAGAATCGATTGAAATCAACTATAAAATCTCAAAGTTCATTTTAAGGAAACTAGCTACCAAATTGGGGTTAGGGTTCGTTGCTGAAGAGCCTAAAAGAGCTATTCAGTTCGGAGCTAAAAGTGCGAAAATGACTGCAAATGGGAACAAAAAAGGAACTGATGAGCTAAAATAGACTGGAATTAATATAACGTGCATATAATACACATGGTATCATGTAGTATACTGGGATTTAACATCAATTCCGTCTATACTTGTGTGTCCCCTTTTCAATGTTTACATAATCCAATTGAATTTTTTTTTTTTCTTCCGGGAAAAATAAAGAATTGATTATAGATTTGAAATCATAAGTAAAAGTGATAAAACTTGATTCAACTCAACTATCAAAAGTTCATCTTGTGTCTTCATTGTGCTATTATAAACTAAGATGTCAAGAGAAGGGTTCGTTGCTCCAACACAATTAAGTACCGCTGCTTCTGGGTTCAGTTCAGCTAAAACCAACACTGTCAAATATATCTGTACCAATTGTGCCACTTCATTATCATTGGGTAGAAATGACGCTATTAGATGTAATGCTTGTGGTCACCGTGTCTTGTACAAGTCCAGAACCAGAAGAATGGTGCAATTTGAAGCTAGATAGATAGTTGGTGTTTTTGTTGTTTGGAATGAATGAAGAAACAAAGAGCATGAGAGTTGGTGATATTTAATATTTCTGCATTCGCAAAAAATAGGAGGCATCTATGATAAAATCAATATAGCATTCAAGAAGGTAGGGAGTCATGAATCAGTCACAAAAGAAGAAGAACTCATGAAGAAGAAGATGTGAAAAAGTTCAGTTTTGTAATATAATATCGCAGGTTTGCAATAAAACGGTTTAATAGAACGATTGTAGGAGAGAGGAGCAAGAATGACTATGTAACTATAAACAATATCAAATACGATGAATATTCACTAACATTATAGCACGAATATTGAGATATTGGTAATAAGTGGTATATACGATATACCATTTTACTAAGACCTATACACCATGTTAGTCATGTGATGGTCATGTGACCATCGCGAACCTGTTCTGTAAACAGACTCCGCTTTTTCTTTCCTTTTTTTGAAGTTGCTATTTCTGAAATGAAAACTGGAATTTTGGAATTTGAATTCTGTAATTGAACATAAAATCTATTTTTCATTACATCAACAAATTTAAATAAAAACTCCATTTCACACTATACACTAAAAGTACGTGCTGACACTAAAACACGTAAACAGAAATCATATCTTGTGTCTTTGATCAAAGTTATTGTCACGTTCAACGCTGATTTTCTGCTGTTATCGTTTACTGTCATCAAGAGAGCGTGCTTAGTCTGGAGAGCAGCCTTATATTCCTAAAGGATCAACTTGGCCTACGTGAAAGAATAAAGCTGAAACATCACAAACGGTTGATTAAACTTGGAACATCAACAACTCAACACTCAAGAATCCATTTAATTTAAAACAATATCACAGTCTAGTTCATTCATTTTACACTTTCTATCAACAAGCGTTGTCCTTGTTTTGACTATTTGATTCGCCTTCTTATTTATAACTATTATCGCACGGTGCGCCGAGCTCCACCATTATACATTTTTCCGGTTTGAACAAAAAAGTTTTAGGAAACATCAACATCAACAACTTCAACATCATCAATAGCCAAATATCTTTGATCCCGTTTCGTTTCACAAAGTTTAAGAACAAGAAGTTATCATGACCACCACTTTGCACGATTCCTCAGAAAATCAACCCCCTTCCTTCCCAGGAACAACAAGTTCTAAGACGTCGTTCGACCTAGAACCAAACCCTTTCGAAAGAAGTTTTGCCACAAAAGATCATCCGAACAACTCAAATGTTCCAAACATCCCTGCTGGGTCCCCAAATATATTGACGCCGGGTGGTAGAAAGCTACCGCCCCTCGTATTGTCTCCAAATGTTCAATCGTCATGGAGCTCAACCAATTTTGGAAGAACTGGCTTAACGCCAAATGAATCAGGCTTAAGAACTGGGCTAACACCTGGTGGTCCAGGAATCCATTCATTAAATGGTATTTCCTTGCCGGGTTTGAACACACCAGGCTCTTTGGGATTTTCAGGTTTCACGCCAGGTTTAAGTTCAATTCTTGGTGCTGCTGGTGCAAATGATCATACAAACAATCTTGGTCTCTCAGCAAACCAAAATCAACAACAAGCTGCTCAAACTGCTGCTCAACAACAGCAACAGCAACAGCAGCACCAACAAGCTGCTCAACTTCAACATCAACAAATTCAACAACCTCAAACTACAATCAATGGAGGCAATATTGTGAAGAATGAACATATACCTTCAGCTCATAATTCCAATGGCCCTTCATTACATCAATCTCCAGTACAGAGTCATCAACCTCAACCACCACTTCAGGCTCCTCAGCCGGAAATTGTCCCACCGGTTGTTCCAGATCAATCCAATTCACAATCAACAATCCCACAAAAATCAAATGAAACATCACCAAAGATTGCTGAACCATCCAAAAGAGGAAGAAAGAAAGGTTCAACAAACAAGAACACGAAGGCTAAAGGTGCTGCTGCCTCCACTTCGCCTGCTGCTGATGAAGGTCCAAAGCGTAAGAAGGCCAAAAACTCATCAGAGACCAAAACAAGTACCACTGTGGACTCTTCTACAACATTGAATGATGATGATTTTTCAGATGATGAAAATGATGATAAGAAGACAGAAAACATGACAGAAGCTGAGAAGAGAAAACATTTCCTTGAAAGAAATAGAGTTGCTGCGTCGAAATGTAGACAGAGAAAGAAACAACTGATGGCCAAGATGGAGACTGATTTGAATTTTTATTTGAATGAATACAACAATTTAACAGCAACAATCGATCAACTAAAAGACCAATCCGTTGTCTTGAGAACTTATTTATTGAACAATAACAAAACTGTCATGAATCAAGATGTTTTACATTCAGTGGACAATCTGTTGACAATAATAAATCAATCAAATTATATGTCAAGACTACGAGGAAATGCTCCATCTGATATCATACCAACTGTCCAACCAATCAATCCATCACTTGTTCAAATTGACGCTCCACAGCAGCATCAGCAACATCAACTACAACAGCAGCAGCAACAACAACATCAACAACAACAACAGCAGCAGCAGCAACACCAACAACAACATATCCCACCTCAAAATGGGTTTATTCAACCACAACATCCTCATGCACCAAGACATCAAGAACAACAAATACCGCAGCAAGAACTTGTTCAAAATTCAATGCCTAATTCAATGGCTAATTCATTACCGGGAAGTAATAATAATTCTTCAACTAATTTACAAGCTATGAATAATTCCATGTCTACAAGTAATTTACAAGCTATGAACAATTCCATTTCTTCAACCAATTTGCAAGCTTTGAATTCAAGAATCCCACAAAATCAGTCAATGCCAAATGGTGCTTCGAACTCTGCTCCTCCAGCAATAACAAACCCTGCTTCCGTACCTGTTACCAACGGTGCTAATGGTGTGAATTTAGCATTGTTTTGAGTCTGATCGTCACCTGTCCATCACTTCTTATATTCCCTGCTTGTTTGTTTTTTTATTCACTTCTGTTCCCTGCTTTGTTTTCTATTCAAACTTTTTTGATCCTTTTTTTTTTTATTTAGTATCAAAAAGTGTTGAAATCTTCAGTTCTCGTTCTTTACCCAGATGGTCCTTCACTGCGTGTGTTTTTTTATAGAATTGCTGTCAAATCTTTATATCTTTCTTTTGAGATTTAATGTGATAATCATGTAGTCTCTATCAAAATCGCTGCTTTTCGTATCAATTGATAAGAATGCACATCTTATGTATCAAGTACATTCGCTTATATCAAATCATCTGGAGAACATATGATGAACAAAGATCATTTCCACTTAATTTCAACCACCTTCATCATGTATGGAAAGGGAAAGAAATACAACTCTATCATCAAGTCAAAAGTTGCTAACAACGGGAATATTCATATTTAGCTGGACATTTGGTGAGCTTGATGTCCAGTTTGGTAGGTGTAGTATTACATCATTTGCAAAATTAGTAGAAATTTCTATTTATTCGAGGAGTTCTCAGATTACAACCGAACCAAGTGCTTTCTCATTACTGAAAGGATGGCAAGTGACTCTATAGAGAAACTTGATTGTTAGTGTATTGGTTGTTTAAGTTCTATGATGTATGAATGTACAAGCTCTGATGTTGACTATGCGCGACCCCGTTCTGGAATCCATCGGTTTTCAGGATTGTGGACAAACCAGAAGATGTTGATCCATCAAGGCTATAACCACACCTCTTGTTAATCATGAAATTGTCATCCCTATTCATTTCACCATTTAAATATATCTTCAATTTCCTACAATATGAGATTAATTGATAAAATGTTTTTATTATAGTCAAATTAATTAAAAAACAGCATGGTTTCAAATAAACAATACTAAAGAAGTTTGAATAGAAAGAAAAAAATAACAGCTAGAATGATCCACATATCCATTGTATTGCTAAGAAGAAAGTCTAAGAGATTGTCCAGGCTGGAATTATTTACTTAGCTGGAAGGACCAAGTTCTTCAAGTTACTCAAAAGAATATCCAAAGAAGCCAAAACACCAGACAATAAGGCAACAACAACACCAACCAAGTTCAAACTCAACAAGTTTTCTAAGACTGAGGACAAAGTTTCAACGACTTTGGTCAAGAAGGCTTTAACAGAAGTGACTAATCCATCAACGGTACTGTCAAGACCAGTGGCAGCGACAACATCATCCAATTTACCGAAAGTTTCATCCAACAAACTGTTCAAGGCATCAGTACCTTCACTCAAACCAGTGGCACTACCTACAGTGGTTAAAAGACCTTGAATGGTATCTTTAACAATAGTGGTGATTTGTTCCAAGGCATCAGAGGAAGCATTGGATGAAGTCAACAAGTTTGTTAGTTGGGTTAATTCACCAGTAACATTGGCAATACCTTGGTTGACGGCAGTTAATGCTGTTATATCAGCATCAGCAACAGCAATTGGAGCTGGAGCGGCAACTGGGGCAGCAAGAGCACCTAATGATAGGAATGAGGCAGAGATAGCAAAGATTGTTGTGAATTTCATTGTTGATTATTGGATAGACTGTTTGATGATGAAGGGAAAAGAAGCCAGATTATTTCAGAGGATTGGAGGAGGAATCAAGCCCAATTTATACATTTTGGAAGTCCAAGTCATCAAGAAGCGTAAACCAATATTTTGCAACCAATAGAGGAGACATTAGGGCCAATTCACCATGAAAGTTCATGTCGAGGTGCATTTTAAAGTTCAAGCGAATAAAGTATTCCCAAAAGGGCCTGCTTTACCAAGACTTTTCCCAATGCTCGAAAACAACAAACCGAGCAGGTGGCTACATGAAAGTTGATGGCTCTTGAGATATTAGCCGAATTGTGCACGGTGGGGCCTCATTTGGATTCAGGGCCTTATACATACTTCATGCCCGAGTGCATTTGGGATGAAATGTTTATGCTCTTTTATTATTTGACTTGGGCTTTGGGAATGCCAAAACAAAGAAAGAAAATAGATTTCCTCTCTCGCTTAGGAAAGGGAAGGGGGATATCTGGAATTTTGGAAATTAAAGTATGAAGGTTTGATCGATTGGGTTCAGGTTATTTTGCACTATTCACATTTCTAAATACGCTTGTAACATGTATATTACCAATGCTTACGCGGTTCTTTTTAACAGAACTCCTCCTTTGAGATCCACGCACTAAAAAATCTGTTATTGATGTGTTTATTGTAGCGCTACACTAAAAAAAACAAGTACGGGGATATATGTTGTGGTGCATGGGTGTCTGTGTATCTGGTATCTTTCGTCTGCCGAGCTCTGTTTGTTACTGCCATTGTATGCGGTCTGTGATGCAAGTATATGCGGTCTGCGTCATCACCAATCTAAAGTTGGGGCCTTCAATTGTGCTTGCAGCTTGTGTGGTTTGTTTCTGTTGACAAAAGCACCTCAAAGCGATTGCAGGTTGGACCTAATGACAAGAGACGAGTATCTGGATCTTTTGGTTGATGTGTTTCTCAACATCACCACGAGCCACGGTCAACGGCGGACAGGGATCGAGCAGTGAGTAATGAATTTGCAAGTGGATTAGCTCAAACTTCATGACTCAACAAGATATCAGATCTGAACCAATAATGGTTGCCATTGATGTTGTGGTATACAACTATTACAAGGAAAAGCAACGCGTATCAATGGATTTGTATGGTGCTTAACCCATCGCACACATCAAAGTCATAAATAGGACTTTCGACTCTCGAGATCAAGTGTTGTTGATCTACAATGTGTACTAACTGGTCAATATCGACCGCTGTTTTGGGCTCTTGCCTTTTCCACCATAGTGACAAAAGAACAAGGGATCTGTGTCTTTGAGATCAGTCAAAAAAAATGGCAAATAAACTGACCTGTTCAGCTTCCAAATAAGCAGTAAGCCTCATCGTTAAGGTTGGAAATGTAATAACCGCTTGTAATCGTGCAACTTTGTTGCTTCTAAGGCTCAATATTCTTCTTCAACTGTTGAACTTCATCTGAATTAGCTTCAAGTATGTGCCACTTTGCTCCAGACGTTAGGTCCCAAATTACGAAATCTGATTATCAACTTGCCACAGATTCCGAGTGTAATTAACGATATCTTGGATTTGTACTGTTTTCTCGAGCTACATTACGCTTCAACAAGCAAGTTTATACCAAGTTCTAAAGATCTAGCAAACATTTTGGGAAGACTTTCAATCCCAAACAAAAGAATCGCGTTTCAATGAAGAATTCTCGATCATTGATGAGCAATATACAATAGTAAGATGTGCTTGTTAGCCAGTTCATATTCAATCACCGGGTTCAAATCTAGACAAATTTTAAAGATGTTTCTTGTTCGGTTGAATATTGAATCCCGTACATGTTTATTTTGATGAATCTGATTTATTGTATATCGAGGTGCTCCAAAAGAAGAATCTAGCAATATGCCTGACCGATTAGAGCCGTGTTGCTTTACTCATCTCTTCGTAATGAGCCTTAGGGCTGAACAAGTTTCACTCAGGCGTCAAAGTACAACGTTTCCACTTGTTTGGCTTCCAATCCTGAATTTAAATGTACCATGCACAGTGAATAACTAATATAGCTTGATAAAAATACTTGATCCTAATGCCAAGAGCCATTTGGATTGCATGACAAACGCTACAATGTGAATATATAGGCTATTGAATGGGTCATAATAGATAATTTTCTATTAATCTATAAAATATAAATCTGTTCCTTGTAAAAAATAAGAATTGAAAATATTGACTCGATCGATCGAGTATATATCGAACTTGAAAATTAATATGATATATTATCATCAAATTAAGAATGGCTGAGAAAGGGGGTTATAGTTGATAGGGAACGTCTTAATAATAGTTCGAGCTAGCATTCTATTTGGATGGTAAGACACCGTTTTTCAAGTTGGATAAAAAGATATCCAAAGTGGATAAGACACCAGATAATAATGAAACAACAACACCAACCAAGTTCAATGACAACAAGTTCTCTAAAACTTCGTTGATTGTCTTCAACAATTGGGTCAATAATGATTTCAATGAAGTTAATAAACCATCCAAAACTTTGTTCAAAGTATCAGATAATCCAGAGTTATCCAATAATGAGTCCAATTTGGAGAAAGTATCATCCAATAATGAATCCAAAGCATCAGAAACACCAGTTAACCCAGTAGCGGTACCTAAAGTGTCAACAATACCTTCCAACAAGTTCTTGACAATGTCAGTGACGTTGTCCAAAGTACCACTTGGTAAATCAGTTGTGGTCAACAATGAAGTAATTGATTCTAAAGTACCAGAGATGTTGAAAACACCACCGGATAAAGCATCTGGTAAGTCTGGAATACCTTGTGGTAAAGTACTGGCGGTTGGAACACCTGAAGCCAATGAACCCAAATCAGCTGGTAAAGAGACTGATGGTAATGGAGCGGCAACTGGAGCTGGGGCAGCTAAAGCGGTAGAAGCCAATAAAGCGACTGGGATGATTGAATAAACTGAGAATTTCATTTTGTTATAAAAGAGATATTTGATCCTATTGGTCTTCTTGTTGATAAAGAAAGGAAACACAATTCATTTTCAATCAAGAGGAGGATTCGACCAATATTTATACCATTTCCCATTCAAAAAAAGAGTTCTATAAATATTGATCTTGATTCTGTTTGCAAATCTCAATTCATGGCTCGAAAGTCGTCGTCAATCAATTGCACATAGTGGTCAACCGCTTCGGCTCTTCAAAGTGTTTAACCATGCTCTCATCTCACTCATGAATTTCACTTTCTCAATATGTTTATCGCAAAGATTGTAAATCAAGATATTCAGGATTTTGTCGTTGTGTGTGTATGTTTTTTTCTTTTCTTATTATACAGATTGTCTCTATAGAATTACCTGATCTCTTCATGTTTAGCTATATTCGCAATCCTCGATAACCTAGAACGGAACCTTCAATTGGACTAGAGTGGTAATGAGCTATGTGTATTTGACAAATCTTCATATCACCAAAAATCTCAACAGAAGGTTACATCAAGATCAACTTCACGTTGTGAAGGACCACACCTCCAATGTTCACATTCACATCTCCCACCACACTTCACTTTCCTTTTGAACAGCTATTTTGTCTTTCATGGGCGAATTCTGATCTTCAATGATGCCATTAGGGCCAGAAATCTCTTGTCTTCCAAGTTTTTTACCGTTCAGCTTGACAAAGGCATAAACTACGAACTCCCAACCAACATTCCAAGACCTCTACGACGGATCTCCAGTAGCAAGATATGAACAGTCCTTCTGTTGAGATCTTTGGACCATTGCTTATACACAGACTTGAACTAAGGCCAAATCCCTTCCCCCTGTCTGATTATAGAGCCTATTGTGATGAGATCAAATCCTACAGAGGTACCCCTTGTTCTCGAGAATGTTGAACCAGGTTTACCACTGCTCTTCTCACATTATCGCACGTACATTCACCTCAATCACGCTATCAACCTGTGCGTGGCGTACACTGTGCTACTCTGTACTTCGGTAAATGTCTAGTAGCACCCCCATGACCTGTGCCCGTCTGCCTATGCTACAAAATGTCGGTATGCTCAAGTGAAACGAAGCGAGGAAAAGCGACGCAACATGGACTAGTTCAAGCTTCAAATGATTTTCCCTGACGCTCAGCTTGTACTTTCGGCACTCAGCAGCAAACCCACCTTCTTTGACGTGGTGCGTCTCGAGGGCGAAGATCTTGACTGTTCTGTTGATCGTTCTCGACGCTTTGGGAGCATTCGTGGAGTCCATTCTTGACTCTGGAGGAGGTCCTCGAGGACAAAGGGCCAAAGGGAGGCGTAATAAGTGTCGCTGCTTCTCCCAGAAGATGTGAAAGCAGGTACATTGTGTACGATATATCAAAATGTTAATTTTGTAAGAAGATTTGTATTGTATGGGACGGTTATAGTGGTGATTAAAAGCGGTGTTGCCAATCTGGTTTAAACACCAATAGAGAAGAGTAGTGACATTCCAATGATCTTAAATCAGGGATTAACTCAACTGTACTCTGTTCCCAGCAATTTTCTCGAGTTTGATTGCACTGTTCTATTGAGGCCTCTGTATCAGTGTTGTATGTTGCTTTTACGAAAGAGGTGATCAGACTTGATTTAGTAATAGTTCGAATATTCTCTACAATCAGCACAATATTCATTATGTACAGATGAAACGTACTTGAGCCATCAATCATTAGAAAGAAATAAGAGCGTTTGATTGGGAAGCCATACTCTTGAATTTTTGGCCTGTCTAATCACCATTGAACGTACTAGTGTTTCACCTAATATCACCTTCGAACATCTAGAACAGCTCAATCACCACCACTGAAACATACGTCTTTGAATTTTAATAAGAGCAAAACTTTCCAAACCTTAATTAGATTGTACTAAACAGAAATGAACCTCCATTTCTCAAAACAGAGTTAATTGATTTCAAAACTTTCTTTGACAGGAGGCAAGTAGCAAATGAGTTGAGATAAAGGCCTTTGAATATGGCCCAGCACTACAATTTCCTCAAATATTGACCTATTTTGCCCGCAATTGTGTGTGACCTCAGAGAGATGTGAGTATACTAGGCACCATAACTACCCAAGATAGTGCTCGTTCATTAGGCTTCTTCTTGGAAGCATCATGTGCTTTGGATTTCCTCGGTGAAGGAGATCGACTATTAGTACCCAGGGATGGTGAATGAAGCAGATCATCATTTCGAGATACCTGGTTATGTCTGCGTGGAAAGATCGGTCACCATGATCTATCAAAAGCACTTGATCTATTATTAGTGCTTTCATATACACAAAGGTTCCCACACAAACAACAATTGATACCCAGTAGAAAACGAAGTTCTTATTTGATTCGCAGCAGTGATTTAGCAGAGTATTGAATCCATCCCCAGGTGGTGATTGTAGACCTTGAAAACAAAGAGAGCACCTGCTTTATTTGATCTCAACCTTCAATCTTAAATTGTAGCCGTTTCGACCACAAAAGGAAATGTAACCTATTTGAAACGATCTTCTAGATCATATTTGATCTGAATGGATCAGTTGTATCGGGATGCAACTTAATTATTAGACACTAATAATGAAAAAAGTCAATTGATGAATCAAATTTGAGATTTAAACAGTTCAATGATCTTTTAGCAATTCCGTCATTAGATGACGATGTATGCGGGTCATATAACTGATCAATTTGTGTGTATGCAAATCACAATATGACCATCCTCTTGATCCAGTTTTGGAAGACCCTATTATCCACATATACGTACTTGAACACCATAATTCACTCGGGAAAATATACCAGGTTCAAATTCTTGGCTGGTGGAAATGTGTTTTAGTTATGAGACAATTCATGATGATTTTTCCTTTGAAGTAAAATTATGAGAGCTTCAATATCAACGAGATAGAGATACCATGCTACTCAACAATATCCCAAACAACGGTGAATAACTCACCACTCCCACACAATTGATATGATCTAGGTTCTACCCGAATAGTTGGGGGATCTTTCAAATCTTGAAAATGGGCACAATTTGCAACCTCAAATCTTCAGAAAGCAAGGATCATGAAACGATTCACCTCAAAAGAAAAGGCACCAATCACTAGGGTCTGTGGCAATTCACAAGTTATTATTTGAGATCCAGAACCTCAGATCAATATTATGTGGCAAATCAGCATTCCCAACTCGTCACCAACCAGAACAGTCTTAAGCTGATCACACCTCTCCCCCTGAACATCACAATCCTTACAAGAGAAAGTAGCCACAATTCACAAATGGATTGAAACAAGAGCATTTAAACAATTAAACGAAAACAAGAACCGAAACTTCAATTCCCAGAATCCCAGCAAAATCTACCTAACTTCCTTCATTCCTTCAGATCCATCATATTCATCGAGATCCAAGTCTACCAATTCGACCATAGCCAATCCTTCAGCCCTTTCATCAATCAATTCCGCATCAGCTTCAGTTCAATCAATCTTCTGTTGAATTGTTCAACTTCTCTGTTTGGTGAAGCGCGATCGAAACCGGCAAAAAGCCGCCAAAATCGAGTAAAACCGCGTACCCGCTTTCTTCAACCAAAACTGGACTCATCATCCCGACCATGAAGATAAAAAGGACGCTATAATTGTACCAGAATCCATCACATTAGTTTCCGCAATCAAGAAGAAGGGCATATAAGGACCAGCAAACTCTTCAAAATCATGTCTCTTTCATATCTACAAAACGCAAAGAAAATCTTATGCATTGGACGTAATTATGTCGCCCATATCAAAGAATTGAACAATTATCAACCTTCACAACCATTCTACTTCTTGAAGCCATCTTCGTCGATTTTACCACCACGAAAAGGTCCTGTTCTGATCCCACAAGGTACTTCGGTCCATCATGAAATTGAACTAGCCGTTGTGTTGAAGAAGACATTGAAGAATATCAATCCTGAAACTTTCACCAATCAAGATGCCTTAGATGCCATTGATGGTTATGCCTTGGCCATTGATCTTACTGCTAGGAACGTCCAGGATGAGGCAAAGAAGAAAGGATTGCCCTGGACAATCGCTAAGGGGTTTGATACTTTTTTACCCTTGTCAAACTTCATTCCAAAGGAAAAGATAAAAGATCCTTATAATGTTGAATTACATCTTGAAATCAACGGGGAGCAAAAACAACAAGATTTAACTTCATTGATGATTTTCCCAATTCATAAGATTTTAAGTACAATGAGCAGTGTCATGACTTTGGAAAAGGGTGATATCATCTTGACGGGGACTCCAAAGGGTGTGGGGAAAGTTTTACCTGGTGATCATATTACTGCTGGTTTGAAATATGATGGTGTTGAGATTGAAGATGCAAAGTTGGACTTGGAAGTTGAAGAAAAACCTGGTCCTTACGAATATAAAGAAACTTAATCTTTTCTACATTGACAAACCAATTTAAGTGTATCTTTATATGTATTTATTTTGATCAATATTCTTTTGTATAACCAAAAATGACAAAACATTGTGTATGTACGTGTAAAACTTTTTTTATAAGAAATGAAATGATATGAAACCCGGAAAATAACTAACAAACTTTTTTGCAAAGTGAATAAAAAAACTAGTATGATAAAAAAAACCAATTTCTGGCTAAAATAAATGCATCGTCATGATATATCGTGAATGTGAACCTTTTTTTTCGAACTGGAAGTGATAAGTAAGTGTAATATCAAATCAATTTTGTTCAACTGTACCTAAAGGCTGACCCATTTTGACCTTTTGGCCCTTTTCAATGTTGAATTTGAAGTTTGTTGGAGCCTCAAAGACTAAAACAACAGTGGACCCCAACATGAACCCACCAACTTCTTGACCTTTGGTGACAGGATAACCGCCTAATAAT
>JAJMFN010000008.1:0-54367 GCA_030574735.1 Hansenula sydowiorum
CATTGAGACACCAGAAGCATTCGTGAATGCCAATTTGACCTGTGCCTTGACTTCTTTCTCGTCCGTCATCTTTGGGTCGTGTAAAAAGGCCCCACCTTTACTATTCGGTGGTAGATCACCAGTAGTTGAATACTTCAAACATTCAATGATGGTCTTATAGTATAGTTAGCTTTGATTTGGACATATTTTGTATCGATTTATAAAGTACTCACGGTCTTACCAGTACCATTCTGACCAACGATAAGCGTCAATGGCTTGCCAAACTCAATGGTCTCCTGTGACCCCGGGTCAAACGATCTGACACCTTGAATGGATAGCTTTCACTGTGTTAGTATGCGATGATCTTCTATTGTGCTATCCTAATATCTAAAGCTCACCTTATATATTGCAGACCTAAATTACGGTTAGCCAATGATCCTCCTAATCCACAAAGTACGATATACTAACATATCAGCTCAACTGAGCCATCAGAAGCTTCTCACCAAGTACAAAATGTTCAATAAAGCGCCATTAATCGTGGTTTTGTATGGCGACACCATCATCAAAAGTATTCGCGACTCTTCTCTGAAAAAAAAAATACAGTACAAATCGTTAGTGACCACTTCATCAACACTTATTACTGCGGAACACAAATCAAGTTTATGCTTCGTTATAGTCTCAAAGCTCTAGGATTTAGTGTGAGGACAATGGCTACTGTGAACAAGACCAAGGTTGTGCAGCCAACGTGGCGTGCACCTGTGAAGAAGACCGGGCAAGAAGAACCGGTGTTGAAATTATACAACTCTTTGACAAGAACCAAAACTGAATTTGTTCCACTAGATGGGAAGAAAGTCAAGTGGTATTCATGTGGTCCAACAGTGTACGACTCAAGTCACATGGGCCATGCAAGAAACTATGTTGCCATTGATATCAACAGAAGAATCCTTCAGAACTACTTTGGTTACGACATCACTTTTGTTCAAAATGTTACCGATATCGACGATAAGATCATCATCAGAGCTCGTCAAAACTACTTGTTTGACCAATTTGTGAAAGAAATTGAAAGTGAAACGAAAATTAGCACTTCCGTGCTGGATAAAGCTCAAAATGCATTAAAGGTTTTCATTTCCAAAAATATACCAGAAGCTCCAATATCTGAAGCAGAGTTCCAGTCATGGTCAGAAACAGTCAATGTTGCAGAGAAACAAGTTCAGGAACCTAAGTTCCCAATGTATCTAAAGTCTGCTGTCTCAGCACTCTCAGCTATCTCAAAACATAGCTCCATCTCCAAAGATGACTTCTTGGACAGTATCAAAGATGTTATTGTTCCCGTTCTTGATAAAGAATTAGGCTCAACAATCAATGATCCTGAAATCTTTAGAGCCTTACCATCGTATTGGGAAAGAAAATACGATGAAGATATGAGTGCCTTGAATGTATTGCCACCAACTGTTGTGACTAGAGTATCGGAATATGTTCCAGAAATTATCGAATTTGTCAAACAAATCATTTCAAATGGGTTTGCTTATGCAACGGATGATGGATCAGTCTATTTTGATACTACCTCTTTTGACAAATCAGATCTTCATGACTATGCAAAACTACAACCATGGAATAAAGGTCAAGCTGATTTAATCGCAGAAGGTGAAGGCTCCTTATCAACCGGTACATCTGGTAAGAAGTCATCAAACGATTTTGCTTTATGGAAATCGTCCAAGCCAGGTGAGCCAGAGTGGGAATCACCATGGGGTAAAGGTCGTCCAGGATGGCATATCGAATGTTCTGTGATGGCTAGTGACGTTTTAGGCCAAGAGATGGATATCCACTCTGGAGGTGTTGATTTAGCTTTCCCACATCATGACAATGAATTAGCTCAAGCAGAAGCTTGTTACGACAATGAGCAATGGGTCAACTATTTCTTACATACTGGGCATTTACACATTGAAGGACAAAAAATGAGTAAAAGTTTGAAAAATTTCATCACGATTCAAGAGGCTCTACAACAATACACTCCTCGTCAATTAAGATTAGCCTTTGGATTTTCCCAATGGAACAATCAACTTGATTTTAAAGTCGCTCTCATCAACGAAGTGAAGTCATTCGAAAGCACATTGAACAAGTTTTTCAAAAACGTAAGAGCTCTTAACAATGACTACAAACACCGTATTGAGTCTAATACTATTGTTTCCAAGAAAACTGGTCCTTTAGAAAAAAATTTATTGCAAAGTTTGAGTGATGCTAAGAGAGATGTCCACATTGCGTTTTGTGATAATTTATCCACTCCACAAGCTTTGAAGTCAATTGCTGAATTGGTTTCCACTTCAAATACATATATTGTCAATGCTGGTTCTGAACTCAGAATTGATGCATTATTGCAAGTCTCATATTGGATTACAAAGATCTTGGATACTCTGGGTTTCCCAGCGCGTCATGACTCAATTGGCTGGGAAGATATGGAGGCTTCTAACGGTACTGCTGGCTCGACTGAAGATGTTTTGTTACCTTACATCAAAGTTTTATCATCTTTTAGAGATCATGTGCGTTCTGCTGCTATTGCAAAAGAACCATATTCAGATTTCTTACAAGCCACAGACCTAGTACGTAATGTTGATTTATTGAAACTTGGTGTTTCTTTAGATGACCGTACCGATGGCCAACCAGCCTTAATCAAATTTCTTTCAGAAAGTGAAAAGGCAGAATTGATCAAATTTCAAGAAGAAAAGGAAAAACGTGAACAAGAAAAATTGGCAAAGAAGGCTGCTCAACAAAAATTGAAAGAACAGCAGGAAAGAGAAAGACTAGAAAAGGCCAAGGTCTCACCATCAGAACTTTTCAAAACTGCCGACTTTTCTGAATGGGATGAAAATGGAGTTCCAACAAAGGATAAAGAAGGTAATGAAGTGACGAAAAGTGCGAGAAAGAAACTTCAAAAGCAATTTGACGCCCAAAAGAAATTGCATGATGAATTCTTGAGCAAACAATAGATGTTGTATAGTTATAAAGCATAATGTAATCAATAAAGTGGTATTTCATTATTGTAGCCAGCATCGACGATTGTTACCGTATTGGGAAGTCAAGCATCAGTTTACCCGGGCTTTGACATTCCTTCGAGAAATTATATTTTACTACTAAAATTAAAATGTCCACGACTCCTATATTTCTTCCTCCTTTTCACTTCATCAAATTCCTTTCAACTACAGCGCTACCAGTAACAATTTTCAGCTGTTATCTCAGAGGCTTATAATCGTAAAGTTATTGTATTTTTCCACGAGAATCCAAGAGCTGCACATATAATTTCACTTTGAACGAGTTGTATTATTATTATTATCATCATCATAACTAAAGAATAAAAAGAAGAGTTTAGTAAGAAAATTGAAAAGTAATCATCATTTAAAGCGTAAGATCGTTATTCTAAATCAAATATCCAAAGAAAAAGCACCAAAATCGAAGTACAATCATAGATATCCAAAATGTCAGCAGTCCAAAATTTTGTAGAGGTTTTGGAAGGGTTAAAGAGTATGAAATCTGGTATTTCAGGTTCACGTATTAAAAAATTGACTCAAATTGCCACCGAGAATGTTAGCGTAAGTATTTAAGTCAAGACAAGCTACTCAAAAAAAGTTGCAAGAGAGCCAAAAAGGGGAGATTCGGTGGGCCTCGTTAACAACCTGTCGTATTTTCAAAGATACAGTGCTCATATGGTACTTTCACATTGTAATAATGTAAACCAAAATTAGGTCCATTGTGTCTCAGTCCTTTTTAACCACTCAAAATTTGCTCTTCAATGAGTAGAAATCAGAAGAGGAGTATTAACATAAATTTGTATAGTCGGAAGCCCAGTTGGTTGAAGAAGCGAAGAAATATTTAAGAGAAGCAGCTCCTACTCATAAATTAGGTGGGTTGTATGTTGTTGATTCGATTGCAAGAGCTTATAAAGACCAAGCCAATAAGTTGGGCGAAAGTGTCACCGCTGAATCTAAAGAAGGCACTTATGGTAGTGCTTTGTATAAATTCAATGTGTTCATCCCAGAAGCTCTAACTCTGGTATTAGATGTAATTACTGGTGAGCAAAAGGAAAAAGTTGGTAAATTAATTGAAATCTGGAGAAAATCAAATACTTTTGAAGATCAACAGATTCAACCTATCAAGGCTAAATACTTTGGTGGTTCTACTACAGGATCGGCCACTCCTCCTGTTAATCCACCAGCTGTCACTGCTCCAGCAGCTGCTCCAACTAACGCTAATGACATATTGAAGAACCTAGCTGCTTTGAGTGGTCAAGCATCTGCTCCACCACCACAACAACAAGCACCTGTTCAATCTGCTCCTGTGCAAGGTCAGGTACCACCAAACTTGGCAGGTTTGGCAGGGGCTGATCCTCAAGCTCAACAAGCTGCTTTATTACAAATGTTGACTGCCTTACAAGCTAGTGGTCAAATGCCACCTTTACCTCAGCCTCCATTTCAAGGCCAAGCACCACTCCCAGCTCAACCTAACTTTGGTCAAAGTCCCCCATCAAATACTGTCCGTCCAGGAGCAGGTCTATCTCAAGAAGAGGCATTCAGAACATTTAGATCAAGTGGCGATGCCGGTGGTAACAACGATAGACAAAGTAGAGAAAGAGGTGCTGGTAATTATTCAAGAAGAAACAGATCAAGATCTCCTGATAAAAGATTAGCACAAAAGGACATCCCACCACCGGGACATGTTATTGGTGAACGTAATGTTCCAGGAACTGCTCATTACAGAGAAAAATTTGTCAGTTTTGATGACAGTTTACCAAGTGGATCGATCAAAGTTTTAAGTCGTACTTTATTCATTGGTGGTGTTCCAAATTATATGAATGATGTTGAATTGGCATCAGTGTTGAGACCATATGCCGAAGTGCAAAGTGTTATCTTGAATAATGAACGTAAACATGCTTTTGTCAAAGTTTATTCAAGAGCTGAAGCTGAGAGTGTTATGTCATCATTCAACAAAGATGGTCGTTATTCATTAAGAACCCGTTGGGGTGTCGGGTTTGGTCCTCGTGATTGTTGTGATTATCAACATGGTATTAGTATGGTGCCTTTAGCAAGATTGACAGAAGCTGATAGACGTTGGGTTAATGCTGCTGAATGGGGTGGTGTTGGTATGGAAAGACCTTTGGTTCCAGGGTTGGTTATGGAAGAACCAGATATTGAAATTGGGGAAGGTGTTTCTTCAAAAGCTATTTCCAAAAAGATGCCTACCGATGGTTCAAGAAATGGTCCAAGATCAACAAAACCTGGTGAACCAGATGACAGTTTCACTGATCCATTCAACAACTCAAACGTTCCTTCGTTTATGCAAGGTGCCAACAACAAAGCCAACCCATTGGCCAACTTATTCAATCAAGCTGCTGCTCCAACACAAGCTCCTGCTCCACCAACACAGGCTCCTGCTGCCCCACCAGCTGCTGCTGGTGATCCAAATGCTCAATTGTCAAACTTGATGGCATTTTTGCAACAATCAAAACAACAATAAGGAACTTTCAATCATCTCAGTGCTACGCATAATTTTCCATTGAAAATAGCACCTATAATGTACAATAATTATCATATCTAGTATAACTATGTAATCATAACTAAATATTTAATTTGGCTGCGCGAATTTTACCCTATAGCTGTCAACTTGTATCGGGTTTTGTGTAGCTTTATCGCGAATGTGTTCTGTGAACTTTCAAGGTCTACAATTTTTTTCCAATGGAAGTGAAAAATTCAAAGATCTAAACACATAAAGTTGGTCTTGATTCAAGGTTTTACATCAAAAGCTTTGCCAGAATTCAAGATGGTGCAGCTTGCCTCAACCAGTATGTTTTTGCCTTATGTTTCAATTCTATGATTTGTCTTTAGAGGCCTTGAAAGATGGAATAAATCTCGTTTAAAGAGGAAATCAAAACTAATCTTCAACATTAGCATTCAAAAGATGTCTAGCGACAGCTACTAAGACTAAAGTTGTTGTTCCGTTAGAATCTATAAGCACATCTATACTATTATCCAGAAACCCAATTGTTACACCAGATCTATCCCCATTCGAAAAAGTCTACTATAACTATCAAGAAGAACTTGAACGTCGTTTGATGTGGACATTCCCACAATATTATTATTTCAAGAAAGGTACCCTTTCAGAACGTCGTTTCGTTGCAGCACAAAAAGGTCCTGTCACTAAACAGCCTGATGTTTACTATCCAAAGGGTTTACCAGATGTTGTGCATAACAGAGAAAGAAGAACAAAACAAGAAATTGTGATTCCAAGAGCAGAAACTGAAGAAGATAGTAATTTGAATGAGATTAACAGACCTGTTGTACCAAATTCAAGAACTACTGAAGCTGATAAATTAAACGACATCAAGAGTCTGGAGCGTAAACTACCTAGAACATTATACCTTGTTATCAAAGACTCTAAATTGGGATGGAAATTACCATCTTTCCCATTATCAGATGCAACAAAACCATTAGACGTTTCAGCAGAAGAAGGTCTAAGACAACTAGGTGGTGAACTTATAAACACCTGGACAGTATCCCGCAAGCCTACAGCCGTTGTTAAATATAACGGTTCAGATATAGTGGATAGCGCTGACGTCTCTGAAGGATTAAACAGAGAATACATTATCAAATCACACATATTATCTGGTAGTTTCAAACCAGAAAATGAAGCACAAGAATTCGCTTGGTTGGTGAAGGAAGAATTCAAGAAATATGTTGCTCCAGAATACTATAACGTTACTGAATCATTGTTGTCTGATATTTAAGAAATCATAGGGAACGTGATGAAGTTGTGAGTGGCTTGAAAACAATTATGGAAGTTTTGTAATATAATGTATCCAAGATGAGAGAGCTTGTATATAAATTGAGAAGCGAAAAAAATCAGAAGAGGGGGGGATATCTACGTAAATAGTTATGAACGCATGGATGAACAAATAAATGAAAGCATCTGCTAGAACTTGATCGAATTGAGCTGTATATTATATGTATATGTAAAATCTCAGTCTATCTCTTATTATTGGAAGTACTTGCATTTTTCATCGTTAACAAAACATCACCATTACGTGTGGTGTAAACAAACACTGTTTTTATAGGACAAAATACCATATTTGGATAAGTTTGCGACCCAGCAACACATTTGGGCAGTTTATGAACTTCTTTTTGTGTTGTAAGTTCGATGATTCTAGCAGGTGCTCCATCTTCATATGTTATAGATAAATGACCGGCGTCACGAGACATGTCCACTTGGGCAATTGGCTCATCAATATCTGTGAATACTTGAATAACTGATAATGTGTCCAAGGACCATAATGAAACTGTACCTTCATTACTCCCAGAGGCAAGATATTTTCCTCTAGCATCAAATTTAAGACTCTTGATGGCAGATCTATGTCCTTTCAATGTATGTACATGGTTCAATTTACCTTCTTTGAAAGAATACATCAATATTAAACCATCTGCCATCCCAAAGAATAAAAATGATGAGGTGTTGTTCCAAGTAACAGAATAGACATCTTTATCCAATTTTATTGTTTCCACAATGTCATAGGTACCATCCTCAATGATGTTGATAACGTTTTTCTTGCTAGCAGCGACAATATACTTGCCGTCCCCTGAATACTGTACAGCAATGTTACCACTGATATCGACATCAATTTCTTTGATCAAAGTTCCTCTTTGAGCGTTCCAAATCTTCACCTTCTCATCATTACCAACAGTAGCCAATGTTGTTTCACTAGTAGGTTTCCACGAAAGTGACTCTACTTGTCTGGCATGGCATTTTTCAATCACGACTGGTTTATTACTTGCCAGTTCACAGCTGCTCAATTTCCAAGATCTAACTGAACCATCAGTTCGACTATATGCGATTCTTGTAGCGGGACTGTTCCAAGCGATTGTTATGACCTCAGTTGACGCATAGCGAGAGATTCTTGAAGTGCTCAATGGGTCAGGAAGTACCACCGTCGTTAGGTCTCTGTAATATGACGACATTTCTTGATGGACAGACAGTGTCAACCCAAGTGAATTCCAAGGTTCTGACCTCTTGTCTATCAAAACATCTCCAAGCTTGAAATCTATGTAATTTTCATAACTTTGGCCATTATTTTCGGTTCGCACACAAGAACAGTTCTGAAGTAAAATTATCAAATCAAAACATTGAACTAATTCTCCAGAAACCAGCTTCAATAACCGCTTTATTGGACTCGAAGAAGTATCACCATCTTCCTTGTTATAGCTGTGAGGGATTGATCTGCTTTTTGGTGCTGGTTTCGACTGAAATGTATCGCAGAAATGGGAATCAAAGGCACTCGCCATACGTGCCAGTTAATAATCTGGGAAGTACAGTACCAAACAAGAATCCAAATCAGAGGAGTTTGCTGGTGAAAAGGTCTTGCGCACCAACTTTAGGTACGAAGAAAGACTACGGCTCACTCAATCGTCGCTACAAAAGGGATAGCAGGAGTCCGCCGGAGGAGAGAATTGAGACATCCTCAAGTGATCCAATAGATCTGGGTGATAGGTTTAATGATCGAGGAAAGAGTAGAAAGCGTAAAAATGAGTTTGAAATGTCCTCAGATGATGAGGAGTCCATGCCAAATGATCTAAGTAAAACACGTTCTGATCAGAGGACGAATATATTAGGGATAAATTCGAATATACCTGGAAATGCTAATGAAAAGAGATTGAAAAAGAACCAACTTGATTCCTCTGATCCTGATGAGTTCAAACAAAAGTCAAAACTGTCTTCGTCGAGGAAATTTGCTGTAATGAGGCCTCACGGCCCGTCATCTGGTGTGGTGGGTATGCTCAATAAGGCATCTAGACAAACAAATCAAAGATCTCCAAAGAAAACAATACACAAAGGTGAGGAGATTGAAAAAGGCAAGGAGAGCGACGCGCCAGATTGTGAGCTCACTGAGGAGGAGGCTAAGATGGATGCAAAGTTGAAGAAAACAAGCCGTCTAGCGCAACAAATGATCAATCCAATAGGAAATTGGAAAGGTATACATCAAATGCGTTTTACTGAAAAGCCAAAAGAAGAGAAAAAAGTAGAATTCACTGAAGAGGAAACTGCGCTTGAACAAGGAAGTAGCAAGATTGGCAAATTACTAGCTGGCATTAAAACAGGAGACGATTTGGATTTTTCCATGGGTTTGAAGAATAAAAAAGTTACCAAACACGATTCTGAGACAATCGAAAAGGCAAAATGTATACCTGTCATTGATTTGGATCAAGAATTTGATACAGGGCTGCACAACAACTTTGAAGAATTGGACGAAGCTAAAAACGTTAGAAAGCAAAAAAGAATTGTTCAAGAAAAATATGCAAACAAAACATTCCCAGGTTCTTTGACACAAGGGCAAATCGAACAGAAAATTGAAAAACACTTGAAATGTGTACCCAAGATCTTGTCAGGTAGAATGGCATCTCCATATTATGGACATGCTTCAGATATTGCTAAGAATTCATCATCAACTGTATTATCATCAAGTGAATTTTTAAGCTTACCAATTGGAGAATTCACCATTGGGTTTTATGGATTGAAAAGACAATCCGCCATTGCATCAATCATTAAAAAGAAGTTTCAAAGTGAATTAGACGAAGCTGAAATGACAAATAAGACCATCCAGTTTTGGTCATTGGATTCATTTGTATTTTATGTTTTAGCCTGTGATGTCGCTGTGAGAATGGCCGCAAGCGAGCTAGATATCTCGACCGGAGAGGCATTCGATGTGCTTTTCGAGACGGTCGACTATGGGAAATACATCACAGATCCAGTCCCTTTATGAAAAAATCCATCAATCCTAGCATAAATAACCTATAAATATACAATTCTCGTAAAAACTGTTTTTGATGTAGTTTAATAAATCTACGTTATGAATTATACGTTTGGTTAAGGACACAGTGCAGCTCATCATACCGGGTAAACTTTTCAAGCTCTCGGAGTTTTTCTGCATGGTGGGTCTTATAGAAAAAATCTGGAAAAGTTTTTAACGAAAGTGGTTGTAACCTTTGTTGTAAGTTGACACCTTTATCAATCAATCATACAAGTAAAGATGGCTGCTATCTTCCCAAGAACCTGTTACAGATGTGGTACCGTTGGCCATCTGGCTGAAAACTGTACCCAAGAAGAACGTTTATGTTACAACTGTCGTTTGCCAGGTCATGAATCAACTGAATGTCCTGAACCACGTCAAGATACTCAAAAACAATGTTACATCTGTGGTAATGTTGGTCATGTCCAAGCTGATTGTACTGAACAATCCCAAGGTACTCGTTGTTACAACTGTCAACAATTTGGTCACATTTCCAAAAATTGTACTGAACCTCAACAACAAAACACCGCTAGACCACAAAAATCATTTGCTCCAAGACCAGCAAAGGCAACAACTTGTTATAAATGTGGTGGACCAAACCATTTCGCCCGTGATTGTCAAGCTGGCGTTGTTAAATGTTACGCTTGTGGCTCCCAGGGTCATATAAGTAAAGATTGTTCATCTGCCTCAGGTGGTGCTAACACCAGTACTAAAACCTGTTACAAATGTCAAGGTGTTGGTCACATTTCTCGTGACTGTACTGCTGAAGATAACTAGATGCGAAGTTGTTGAGTAAGAGAGATGTGGAACTTATTGTGTTGGTCGACGTTGAATGAGGTGTGATGTTGAAAAAAAAAATTTATTAAAGAAACTTTTCTTCATGTTGGGTCATAATGTTTTATTAAAAAAAAAAGAAAATCGAGTTTTATTCATGACAATTACTTTTACTTCTGTTTTACACATATGTTAATATAATTAATTGCAAAACAACTATATATAGTTACAATCATTTGAATTATAGTATAATTATTTTATTTTTGGAATATTGAATGTAACAATGATGAAAACATGAGAATAACAATCATGAAATCCGTATATTCACAAGAGTGAGACTTCAGACTTATACCAAATCTTTGTACAATGCATCACCAATAGCAACAACTTTTTTGATTTCCTCCACATCGTGGACCCTAACAATATCAGATTTATAACCAATGCAAGACATAATCACAGCACCAGTACTTAGAACACGATCTGAAGGATTTTTTTCGTTTGTTAAAGTGCCAATGAATTTTTTTCTTGAAGGACCTAAAAGAATTGGTAACCCATTCAAGCTTCCGTACTCTTTAGTTTCATCGTTATAATTTGAATAAGTCTTGATCAATGGTGTTCCTCTGATAATTGCCAAATTTTGCTTCAAGTTCTTAGCGAACCCAATACCTGGATCAGTTATTATTTGCCATCTTTTCACCCCATGGCTAATGGCTTTCTTATATTGAACCACCAATTCTCTAGAGATCGCCTTAAGCAATGTATCATCACTTTCTGAAATTGGAATTCCTGGATTCACAAACTCGGTCAAGTGATCATTAGAATTTTCTTCATATTGATTTAACTTAGACATTGTATCGGGAGTTCCTCTTGTATGATTCAAGATGTAAGGAACACCAGTCTTTGCGATGACATCAAACATTTTTTCATCAAATAAACCACCACTGATATCGTTGATGATATCGGCACCAGCCTTGATCGATTCGAGAGCGATTCCAGATCTATAAGTATCAATACTAATGACAACGTTTCTCAATCTCTCATCAGAATGAGCTCTGATGGCTTGCACAATTGGAACAACTCTTTCCCATTCCTCTTTTTCATTTGGTGCAATAGATCCCGGTCTTGTAGAGACCCCACCAATATCAATAATATCTACACCAGCATGAACAATTTCCAACGCATTCTTGATTGCAATGTCCACAGAGGCGTTACTACCCCCATCACTAAATGAGTCAGGAGTTGTATTTAATATTCCCATGATTTTGGTCTGGTGACTATTCCCCAGCAAATCGAATGTTAAGTTTCTTTGTGGAGTAGTCTTGGTATGATAAGTGTTGTATAACGGGACGATTGTATTCAACAGATTAGATTTCTGTTTGGTGTGGTCGATTGACGTCTTGTATAGTTGAGCCAAATGATTATGATAAGGCTCAGCAGTGACTGGATGAACGTCTTGTGGTGAAATCAATTCACACAGAGGCTGTAAAACAAATGTTCTTTCGATCATTCTAATATGCGGAATGATTAAGTCAGGTTCATTCAAGACTAGATCATCATAAAGTAATATATCCAAATCAATAGATCTTGGTCCATTCTCCATCACTTTAACTCTCCCCAAAAGATCGTATTCAATCTCTTTTAATCTCTTCAACAAATCTTGTGCTGATAAAGTCGTTGTTAATTTAAGGGCACCATTGACGAATTTTGGTTGATCCAAGTAATACATTGGCTCACTTTCATATAAGGAAGAGGTTTCAATGACCTTTGTAGAATCAATGGAGTTCAACGCATCAACTGCTGAGATTATGTTCTGGACTTGATGACCTGTATTTGATCCAAACGCAATGTAGACGACATGTGTATCTGAAGTTGTCTTGCTCTCAGACTGTGGCAAATTGAAAGACTCTTTGAAATCCTCAATAGTGGTTATGTTTTTGACATCAATAGTTGGGACATTTTTGAAATCTTGGACTGTTCTCGTGACTTCAACACCAACACCTTGTGAGAAAGTGATAGCATTTGGTTTTTCAACTTTTGCAGTGACTTGTAAGGCATCATTCTGAATCACAATTTGAGCGACAGAATCTATAAGTGCTTCCACAGTTTTGAAATTTGCATTTTCAACGTATGTAATAACTTCTTCGATGGTTTTGTAATAATCAACTGGCTTAGCAGTATCGAATTGGATATCGAGATCTAAAGTGACAAATTGCTTTTTGAATCTTTCGAAAGTGAAAACGCCAATCAATGTTAATAATTTCAGAGCACTGATCTTTATGGAGTCAACAGTACCTGGGATTTTATGGATTTGACCATCTTTCTTGTATCTGTTTATTGTAACTTCAATATCTTCAGCTCGGATCTCCGTTTTCTCACCAGATACCTTGATTTCAACATTATCACCACCACCTTTTTTTTCATCAAGAATCACTTCAGAAACAGAATTTGCAATGTTCTCTAATGACTTGAAGTTCTTGTACTTGTTATTTTCGAAATGGTCACTTATATTTCTAGAAATCACAGCGTAGTTTAATGAATATTTCAGATCATCGGATTCACTGGCTTTATTGAAATCAGTCCGAAGTCTAACAGAAAGATTGATAGGTTGTGGGAATGGCCTGTCCCAATAGTCCTTACCAGTTATGGCTTGCACTTGTAGTTTGTTTATGAGCACTATATCGGGGCTCATCTTATTATAAAATCTTGTATAAATGTTAGTTTTTTCGAGCCAAGAGCGAGTCAAGGTAGATATTACTCACCTTTTCGTCTTGAATATCTGCTTTATAGTCGGGAATGCAACCGACTTTGAATTGTTGAAGAGAAACAATTTGAATAATTGGCAGCGAGTAACTGGAATGAATATGAAGGCACCTAAGCTTAGCTAAAAGGGGAATACAATTGGAACTTGGCTTGCGGGATCTCCAGAAATAAGTCTATCAAAGCGAATTTTTTTCACCGTTGATGTTATACCGCGATGAGCCAAAACAGCCAAAATCGACACAATCTGTTACAATTGGTTTGAATAAAGACAGGTCAAGAATCTGAGCTTAAGCTGTGTAGGTGAGAGGGCTAGTCTCTTCCACTCTGTCACGGTTTAATTGATTTGTGGTCTTTTGTGGTCTTTTCCCGTATTGACTATTATGGTTAGGTGCCCTGGTCTGGAAGAACCTTCTATAAACTTTCACTTAAATCGTTCGATGGCTTTCAAGTTTAACGAGTCCATCAAAGAATTGAATGGGAGATTCGTAACCAAAAATGTCACTTCTTTTCAAGAGAGCACTAGCTACTGCTGCGAAAAGCACTGTTCCTGCTCTGAAAGTGGTTGATGTCTTGATTGTTGGTGGTGGTCCTGCTGGTTTAACACTTGGGGCAGCTCTCAAGAATTCTCCTATAGCCAAAGATCTGAAAGTATCCTTGATTGAAGGGTTTAAACTGGATCCAGTAAAAGACTTTTATGATAACAGTCCCGAATTTTTCACAAACAGAGTCGTCAGCTTGACCCCACCCACCATACAGTTTCTTGAAAGAATTGGTGGTTGGAAATATATCAAAGAAGACAGAGTTCAACCTTATGATTCAATTGTTGTTACTGAAGGCTTGAGTGATGCCAAAATCGAATTTGACACGCCATCAATGGCCACAATGGTGGAAAACATCAACATACAATCCTCTTTATATCAAAGAATAAAAGAATTGGAAGAAAATAGCGAAGGGGACTTTGGACTGGATTTGATTGATAATACTAGAGTGGAGAAAATCACAAAAGATGAACAAAATGAATGGCCAATCGTACACTTGTCAACAGGGGAGCAAATTAAAACAAGGTTACTGGTTGGTGCTGATGGTTTCAACTCGCCTGTTAGAAAATTTGCCGAAATTGAATCAAGAGGTTGGTTCTATGATAGATTTGGTGTTGTTGCGACGATGAAGCTACAATACCCACCTTTCAGATACACTGGCTGGCAAAGATTTTTGCCAACAGGTCCAATTGCTATCTTGCCATTACCAGATGACAACGCTACTTTAGTCTGGTCGCAAACTGTGGAAAACTCTGAAATGTTGACCAAGATCGACAGCGAATTATTCATCAACTTGGTCAATGCCGGGTTCATATTGGAAGATACAGATATGCAATTCTATTACAAGCAAATCAAAGAGGGCAAAACTGAAGGATTGGTTGAAGACATCAAATGGAGAATAGAACATGCTACACAGAAATATACAGAAGAGCAACTGGAAGATATCTATCCAATAGAAGTGATATCTATAGAGGAGGGCTCAAGGGCCAGATTTCCATTGAAGCTATCTCACGCTGATACATATGTCAGTGAACGTGTTGCACTAGTGGGTGATGCTGCTCATACTACTCACCCTTTAGCAGGTCAAGGCTTGAACATGGGTCAAATGGACGTTCAGTCTTTAGTCGGTGCTCTTGAAAAAGGTATTACAAGAGGATTGGACATTGGGAATCCACTAGTTTTGGAACCATACTGGGCTGAAAGATACCCAGAAAATAATCTGTTACTAGGAGTGGTGGATAAGTTGCACAAGTTGTACTCAATTAGAGCTGAACCAATTGTTGCATTGAGAACTTTTGGTCTAAAAGCTGTGAATCAGCTGTCATTTTTGAAAAACTTGATGGTTGGTAAAGTTTCTGGGAAATAATCAGTAACTAAATTGTATATATAAACAAGTATTTATGAAGATCAAGAGAGCATTAAGAGGTGGAGTTGTAGCTACTCGCAATATTTTGAGTTCCGAGCTGATGAATCGCCATAAAAAACGAAAACAAAAAATTCTATAGCGTACGAAATTTTGTTCAAGATATCAAGCTGAATAACACCAGAAAGCCAAAAGCTAGAATTTTCAACCAACCAAAATCCTAGCCATGAGTGTGCTACTGCAGACATCGAAAGGTATGAGAGCCCACTCTTTTTCCCGAGGAGAATTGACCTATGTGCACATTAATACTAACAATACATCAAGGTGATATTGTCATTGATTTATACATAAAAGAAGCACCAACAGAATGCAAGAACTTTCTCAAACTGTGCAAGGCCAAATACTATAACTTCTGTCCCTTCCACAATATTCAAAGAGATCTCTTTGTCGAGTTTGGTGATCCAGTTTATCCACTAAGTACAGAAGGTATTTCAGCATGGGGGCTTGCAGGTGAATCAAAAGCGTTTAAAACAACCAAGAACAAATTAACACAAAGCAAGAAGGGTACCTTATGTTTAAGGACGCAGCAAAGTTCAAGAAGCTCAAATGAATTCTATGCTACTTCTTTGTTTACAATAACGCTAAAAGACATGGAGGAAAGGGTTGTTGTAAAGAACAGTGTTGTTGTTGGTCAAGTTGTTGAGGGACTTGATATATTGACAGCCATTAATGATTCACCAGTGGATGATGAGCGTGATCCATTGAGGGATATAAGAATACATCATGTATATATACTTGAAGATCCATTTGAAGATATTGAAGGATTGGTTATACCTCCAAACTCACCATTACCAACTGCTGAACAACTATCAACTGTGAAGTTGAACGATGTTGAAGACTTCGACTTGAACGAACAAGAACAGACTGTGGAACAAATACGAGAAAGGAAAGCCAGGGAAGCAGAGTCAAAGGCATTGACTTTAGAAATCATTGGAGATTTACCATCTGCAGAAGCTAAACCTATGGAAAATGTCTTGTTCGTTTGCAAATTGAACCAATTGACAAGAGACGATGACCTTAATGTCATATTCTCAAGATTTGGTAAGATAATATCATGTGAAGTGGTGAGAGACAAGGATACAGGTGACTCTTTACAATATGCGTTTATTGAGTACGAAGATAAGAAAAGTTGTGAGGCCGCTTATTTCAAGATGGACAATGTTTTGATTGACGACCGAAGAATCCACGTTGACTTTAGTCAAAGTGTCTCCAATCTAACAGAGCAGTGGAGGAACAAGAGACAACAACAACGGAAACCAAGCGGACCAAGAAGCAGAGATAATTACAGAGATCGTGAAAGACGTCCGCATAACTCACACTCTACTCACAGACCCACGGGGCCTTCGAAGGGCAAAATGAGCTTCAACATCAACAAGGGAGGACTTCAGACCAGACATACTGGCCATAGAGACCAAAGGGACCGTGATCCCCATAGAAACCACTAGGCTCTAGTACACAAAACAGCTATATCCTTTCTGCCCCTACCAGACTCTGGAGTGGTGCGCGGACCGAATTTGGAGGAAGAAAAAAGCAAAGTTCCCGAGGAAAAATATTTTATCGCTTTTTTGACACAATTTGAACAAATTATATCGCTTACTCTTTGCTCAAATCTGAACTGATCTCGCTAAACAGGGGACAAACACGCTTATTTGCAATAATATCACTTATCTTTAGGTCAAGTTCGCTAATATACAACTCATATAAATAGATAAGTTTTGAAGTTCCTGCACTATCAAGATGAGTGGGCTGCGGTTTCTTAAACTGGGATCAGCTCTTGTGACCACTGGGCTCACAACTTCGATATTCAACAGAGTGATATTCACCGAATCTGAAGATTCACAAAGCGATCCTTTTGATAAGACGGTCGAGAAGTCTTTTGATTCTTTCAAAAGGTGGTTCAGTTGGTCAAAAAAAGACGACTTGAGTGCTGCTAGAGATGAAAAACCTACCCCAGAGCAAGCAAGTCTGCTGATAAACGAACTGAAGCGTAAAGATCAATACCAAGCACCAAAATATGTAAGTATATCAATATCAAAAACTTGGTTATCAGTCAGAAGCAACTAACATCTATTAAGCCTATTGTTCTTTGTCATGGTCTTTCCGGTTTTGATCGTGTTTTATTGGTACCGTCACTGAACTTGATTTCAGGCTTGTTGACCGGGAAAAAAACTGAAGAACCAAAAACACAAGAACAGTTACATGATAAAGGGGGTGTCGCTTTAGAGTATTGGATAGGCATAGAAGAGGCGTTGGAAGCCAAGGGCTCCACTGTTATTGCTGCCAAAGTTCCAGGTTTTGGTAGTATAGAAGATAGAGCAAATGAGCTAAATCGTTACATTTCCAGATACACGGGGAAGCTAAGATCTAAAAGTAAATCTGATATATATAACGAAAATCCAGAAGCTTCTGATTCCAAAGAGGCACAAGATGATTCAACATTCAAAGAACAAAAGGAGAGAATCAAGGTCAATCTTATTGCTCATTCGATGGGTGGTTTAGATTGTAGATACCTCATATCTCAAATTGAAAATAAACATTTCGAAGTGGTGAGTCTAACCACAATTACCACTCCACATCATGGTTCAGAAGTTGCAGACCACCTTGTTAGCTTGGCCAAAAATGTGAATCAAGTGGAAATGTTACCACCAAGCATTTCTCAACTGACCACTTCATACCTCAAAGATTTCAACAAAAGAGTCCCCGATGATCCAAACGTTCAATATTTCAGCTATGGAGCAAGCTTCATACCCAGATGGTATAATGTATTCTATGGGACTTGGAAGATCATCAATGCTAAAGCTGGGGCAAATGACGGGATGGTGAGTGTCGATTCATCGAAATGGGGGAAATATTTAGGAACTTTGGTGAATGTTGATCATTTGGATTTGATCAACTGGACAAATGGATTCAAGAGATTGGTCGCAAGAATTGTTCCTGAAGAAGAAGGTCCTGAAATTGATACAGTGGCATTATATTTGGATATTGCGGATAATTTGGCGAAAAGGGGGTTATGATTTAAAGGAAGGGCATCTGTTGTAAATAGTGCATTATATTAGATTCATTTAGTTTATGAAGATGTTTATGGTACAATCTAGAGTATACATTTTAGGATCGCTCAGTGTAATCAATTTGCGTTCTGCTCTTTCTTGTGACTACGGGATGCTAGCCGCGGTCCGAATTGGTATACATTTGATGTGAAAGCTATATAGCCTATAACACTTACAATGCGCTATGAATTGTGCGAGAAAAATATTGTGGTCATAAGATGTGCACAAATTTTTGAAATCTTTACAAATAACTATAAATATATATATCGATCTATATATGAATTTAACTAATTATTTTGAATTTTTTGTTTTTTTTTTCATATATAAATTTATATCATGTGTTGATTTCGGTTTTAGGTACATTAAATCTAGCAATTAATTTTCAACAGTTTTCAATTCGATCTATATAAATTTAAAACAATAAACAGCTAGCATCCATAAACATTTACACTTTAATTTACAAAGATTTTAAACATACATATATATATAGAAATAGTATAGCTCAGTATATAATGTGAATATTGCGCAAAAACAATACACATGGTTTAACATTTAAAAAAAAAAAAAAAAAAAAAAAACAAAGTTTCAATTTCGACTTCAAATATTCTTGAGAAGTTTAGATATATACAACTCCCAAACTACGCACATGATGACCACAGATCGATTCATAAATTTTGCTTGATGTAGGGCAATTTCGACTCCCCGATCCGATAATTGTATGAACTTATCGCGGGTCATTTAGATGTTGACGACAAAACTTCGCCATATATGTCATACTGAAGTTATGCTTTAGTGAATAATGAGCTCAATATGAAAAATGGCATTACTACGATCACTATAACTAATGACACACTATTAATTATATTTACAAAAATTTGTTTAATTTATATGACGATCACTTGCTGCCACTTTTTCAAACTCTTCAATACAACTTGTGCAATAGTCTTCCAATTGTGGGTTTGTAACATTCATATCATCCAGTGATATTTTACAAAGGTTTAGCTCTGCTAATAAGAAATTCTTCCAACTTCCTGCAACTAGTTCTTTTTCAACTTTTTCTATAATTTTCAACTCGACTAATAACTCGTTCCGTTTCACTGCTATTTGATGTCTTGAATCTCTAAACCTTTTATCCGTTTGTGCTGCTGCTTCATCTTCAACATCTGAATGCATGAATTTGTCAAAACACACAGACGAGGAATTGAAATCATAACTGACCAAGGCATCGACTTCATTGATGAAAATAGCTCTCTCCATTTTGTTGATACTTAACTCTTTGGTGAAATCTTTGATCAAATGCTCAGCTCTTTTCGCAGTCCAGAATGAAACGGTAGATTTCCCCATAAGGAATGTGTTGAAGAATAACGAAAGTCCCAACAGCAATAACAACAATTTGTTCATCGATAAAGCTCCGATCAAATTTGCAGAACCGGTAAACATTAATTTGGAAACAGCGATTATGAATGTCCCCAAATTCGACCAATATCTCTTGAAGTAAAATCTTATCATCAGATTCAATGTGAAATCAAACGAAGAACTTTCTTTAGCAACGTATGTTTCGTCTGTTTTACTCAAATTACCAAATGTTCTAATGGCTTTGACAATCTTCCCATGTGACCCCAATCTTTTAACATTATAAACAACACTATCAGCCATAGAGGCGTCTTCATCTCTTATGAAACTTCTTGAAGCATGTCTCAACAAAGGAGCCAAAAACCCTTTGACGTTTGGATCAATGTTATCAAGTTTTGTATAGATGAAAAGTTTACAAGTTTTAGCATCGGTTTCAATAATCACATACCTTTTAGTCAATCTCAACAACTGACCAAAAGTGACTTTGATGGGTGTACGATCTTCTCTGATTCTATAATATTGTCCATCAACGAAATCTTCAATGATTTGGGTAACTTTTGACTCAACACCAGTATCGTTGTCTCTGATACTGAAAAGCTTCCTTGATAATTTTACCCGTAGGTCAACATAACGAATCATTTGGGATTCGTATTGATACCATGGCGAATATGTAAACTCATCATTATCAACAAATTGGATAGCATCTCTCAAAACAGATGAATGATCACCAAATAAAATATGGAACACAGCTTTTGCAGGGGCATCCAATGTCCGCACTGTGCACTCATCAAATTCATCATTATAATTCGTCTTCATGCTTTTATCGTGCGAGACAACACCATTAAATGGTTGGAATGATAATAGTTCACTGTTAACTGGACCTTTGGATGATTCTGATTCTGTTCTCTTCAGTGATTTTCTTCTTTCAAATTTCTTTATCTCATCAGCTTCAAGGGATTCCAAAGCTTGTAATAATTCCTGTTGAGTCCTTGGTCGATCTTTTGCCAGATTATTGATAATTAAATCAAGTTTTTTCTGAATCAATTTACCATCATCTAAAAATATACGACCTTTCATATTCAGTCCTTCCAACCCGTAAACTTTCAAAAGATCCCAATTTTTTTCAATTGTTACATCAACAGCAACCAGCTCTGATATTGGTCTTTTCATCAGTGCAACAAATCCAGCACTATTCAGGTAAAAATAGGCATTAGCAGCCGTGACAAAACAACGCCCTGATAACTCTTGCTTTGGGTTCAGTTGCAACAAAGAAGAGAAATGAAGTAATACATGTTCCTCCTTAGGAACATCAACATCAAACAATGCTTTAAGTTCAATGTCATACCCTTTCAATGTTTGTGGATAGGCATCTGGGTAAGTTTTATTCTTCGATAGTGAAGCAATATTACTTTCCGTTTTTTTCTTTTGTGCTCCAGGTTCATTAGCTGCAGCATTGGTAACGTAGTAGACACCCCAGTTAACACTACCCCAAATGTTAGCAGTAACAGCAGTTGGTATGACTGTGGAATCTAAAAATGCATGTGCCAATATGGCGAGTTTTGTCATTTTGGTTATGATTGGAGAGCTGATATCAGGTTCTTGAAAACTCCCCAATGCACCGGATTGTCTAAAATCCATACTTTCATCACCTCCAACCAATTGTGATAGGAAAGAAGACACAACAGTGTTTTTCGAGTCATCATTATTTGTGTTTTCAGAACGTGATGTGGTTAACTCACTATCAATAGATGTTAATGAAGTAGAGGCAAATTCATAAAAGAGTGGAGGATAACGACCAAACGCATATTTCCCAGACTCAGAATCCGAATCTTCAATGGCTCTTTGCTTTTCGAAATAGAATACAGATAGCCATGCTTTCAATTCTTCTAAACTTTCAGCCTGGAAGGTGATAGTGATATCAATTGTTTTAACTTCAAAGCAGAATCTTCTATCTTCATCTGGTGCATACCTTATATTTGATAATAAGACACCAATTTTATCTGTTTCTTGAACGAAATTCTTGGATGGAGCCAAAGAAAATAAACCAAAAATACCACTCTTCACGAAAACCCATCTTCTAACCCATATAGTTCTCGCAGGTTTCCCCACGGTTGTTTTCATGAATACCCAACCATGCTTCTCATAAGTTTGTTCAGACGCATCAACTGGATTTTCTTTGGTTATTAGAGTTGATGGGTTGATTAATGCCGGATTGTGTTGGTTTAAATCTCTTGAAGGTGTGAATTGGGCAATGGTGGCCTCTTCGATTTGATTTCTTGAATAAATCATGTCATTGATCAGTGTTTTCATGGAATCTGAAACCGATACAGACCACGCTCTAGCTTTTTCGAAATAATTTTCATCAAACGCATCTTTACCTTTGAACAATAATTCTGCAAGATTGACAAATGTGAAATCTAACTTTTGATGGACTTTGGCAATTTCAACACACATATCCAAACATGCCCCTAGATATGATTTTCTCACTTCGTATAGTTGAAATGCATCTTCTCTCAAAGCACTTGGTTCTTTGGTCTTATTCTGAGATGAATATTTGGCTAATAACGAATCAAATTTATTCTGGAAAAAATCAAAATTCTTTCTTATTTCTTTATAATGTCTCAACTCTGTTCTTGAAAACTCTGATAACAACTCCATTATTTCAGCTTCTTTAATTTCCAACATTTTAGTATTGCTTTCCCATGCACTACCCAAGTTGGTCTTGCATGTGTCTAATATTGATACTGAATTGTCTTGATTGATCAAACCATCTTTCAAAAAATCGGGTATCAACTGATTGAATAGTACATTGTTCACCTCTTTGAAATCATTGAATTGCTGTGGGTATTTTTTCAAAGACTTCAACAGACCTTCGATCCAATGCTCTGTTTGGTCCACTTGGAGATTGAAATAGTTGACACTGGCTCTAAAGCTTGGTGAGTCCAGGGCAGCTTCCTTCAATTTGACTGAGATGAGCTTGACGAGCTTTGTGGGTATAGTATTCTGTTTAGCCTTCTCTGCGGCATCTTTGTGAAGTTTGTCCTTCTGCTCCTTGGACTGCTCTTGTATCTGAACTCGGGGCCCATCAGACATTCTTGCTCTGGTATTGAACTTGTACTAGTTACAAATGATTTTGACCTCTTCTTTGTGGTTGCCCTTTCCATCATCTGGTGAAGTTTCCATGGAGTAAGATTTCCATGAGCAAATCCGATATCTGCCAAAATAATGTGTCAACATTCTCCTAACGTTGCTGGTTTTGGTGGGACTCACCTTATTCTTGCTACTGAAACCACTGAAATGGAGCAGAACTAGTATAGATTGGTGATCCAATAGCCAAAATACATCCGATACGAGAAGAACTACCAATATCCAATTCAATACACCATTTCCCAGCATTTTGTGGGTTTTCGTAGGCCCTAAAAAACCGACATTGAGAGTGCGCTAACCAGGAATCTGGGTATAAAAAAGTTTGAAAATTTTATTTCTTCACATTTATTTCTAAATTGTTTAATAACAAGTTCATCTTTCTAGAGTGGTATCTCTGGTTTGATTCAAGTTATGACTTAAACAGTAAGTTCTTTACCCAACCAATGGTCTTCTAACTTAGATTGTGAAATTTGTTCTGATGAAAACCTTACTCAGCTCACTCAGAGCCTTGCAATGCTGATAACTTTTCCTAATCCAACATTCATCAAAAATCTGATTCAATGAATATTCACAATCTTGAAAGATCCATTGATTATTCAAGGAATTGTTGAAACAATTGTGCTAACAATTATCTTCTTTAGTGATTTTATTTCTATAGTGGGTTACTTACTCAATAAATGTTGTCTCAACTACAATTTACTTACTAAAAGTCGTAATTGTCGTAATTCATGTAATTTATATCATCACTATCTAAACCCTCTTCCTTTCCTCAACTCATCGTAGCTTTTCGAGCGTGAGCTATGACCAGAACTCCTTAGTCTTTTGGGATCTCTGTCTGAATAATCTCTTGAGTGTCTCGGATGATAAGATGAAGATGATTCAAGATCTCTCGACCTATCTCTGTATCTCTCACTCTCATGATTTCTATCCCTACCGATGTTTCTTGGTTTATCCTCACTTGACCTGCGAGATATGTCTTCATCTCTATGATGTCTCGAATCTCTATGACGGTGTGATCGATGATGCGATGTCCTATGTCTGGAATCGTCTCTGTATCTATACCCATCCTTGTCTTTTCTCTCTTCGACATTCTCTTCCGGAGCCTCGTGCACTTGTCTTTCCTTCACAGCGAAAACTGGTTCTGGTTGTTCCATGATGCGCTTATTACTCTTTTTTTGAAGTTCACCGGTCTTGATTATTTTAAATTCCTCTTGTGGTCTATCGTCAGAATCAACATCAATAGTTTGCAAAAGACCCAACAATTTATCGAACCCAGCTTCTATCTCTCCCAGTACAACAAACCTCCCTTGAAGTGATTCATACTCTGATAAATCATCCAATGTAATAAAAATTTCACTGGATGGATCTTGACCAATACCTGATGCAACTACAACGAGTCCCTTTGCATTCAATTGAGTAGTGGATTCGGATACCTCATAGTCTGCTAATATCCCATCATCTGGAGACCCTGTACCACCACCTTGTATGATGAATTCAGGCGCAATCACTCTGGTGAAGTTTGTCTGTTTATAAGCATTGGAAATAATCAAATTGTGGAAATTCCTTATAGTTCTCTGCGCAGCACTTTCAAGAAACAACCGAATCACCAAGTTGACCACCTGATCTCTAGACTTCACAACCAAAAGCACTCTCTTGTTCTCATCCATAACCTTTTAATCTCGCCTAAATTTGAGCAAGTTTTCTTAGTAATTTACAACCAAAATTAACAATCTTCTTCATTACCTCGCATCCTAAAACGGTAATTATGCGGCACGTGAAAAGTCAATTCTGGTAAAAGCAGCAACAGTCGCACTTTAATTAAGCTTTCACGCAAATTTACCGTCAAAACTATCTTAAAGATCATTACAAACTGAGCTGCTTTACATCTTTCCGTTGTTTCTTATCTGTCTTTACTGTAATTCAAATATGTCTGACCATCAATACCAATTCAACGTCAAAATGACATGTTCCGGTGAGTACGATTGGTTGTTTAACTAGGGAAAGGGATTTCCTACTAATAGCTATTAAAGGTTGTTCTAATGCCGTGAACAAGGCTTTATCCAGAAAAGAAGGTGTCTCCAATATCGCCATCTCTTTAGAAGATCAATTGGTCGATGTGACCTCCTCATTGCCATACGATGATGTCTTGGCAACTATCCAAAAGACCGGTAAAGAAGTCTTGGGTGGTAAGACTGTTGCTTAAGTGTTTTAAGGAAAGTCTGGTATTGTATTTGATTTTGGTGATTTATAATGAATTTTAGTATAAAATATATGGCTACAGTTGTTTCTTTTTGATTCATTCATAAATTTCGTGAAATATTATTCAAACATCTAATATATACGTCGGAACAAAGGGGTATCATTTATCATTTCAAGATTAAAAAAACTCATAATCTTCACATTTTTCATCACTTTCTAATTCGTATTGTAAAATGCCTCCAATAGCGTCATCACATACTCCAACGGTTAACATTTCTCCATTACCGTCGTCATAGTTTGTGAAATCCAATCCTATTATCTTACCAAACATCGTTATTGTTTGTTTCGATCCTGTACCATCGTCAAAACTGTTCAAATCAACAATATTAACATAGTCAATACTTTCACTAAAAGCGAGCATCGAGTCATTATGATTGAATTTGACATTCCGTACAGAGCTTTCAATCTCCCCATTCACACAAACCGTATTCTCTTTCAAGTTTCGAACATCAAATATTCTCATCGTGGAATCTTGATTCCCCGTGGCGATAGAAACCCCATCATGAGACCAATCACACGCAAATGAAAAATCCTTATGTCCTTTTAAAATATTGACAGGTCTTGAAGTATGTACCCGATCATCAACTAAGAATGAGTTGACATTATCACCAACTATGAGCTTTATGGAATGATTTTGAGGGTTTAATGAGACAGAATTGATAGCCCATGGGAATTCAATAGATGATTTGATTTTCAATGTCAATAGATCAGTAGTGATGAGTTGACTATCATTTGTGGAGAATAACACACAACCATCATAGTGCTTAGCAAAATTGATGATTCCATTAGGATTGGTGGTCAATATTTTTTTACAAGTGTCACCTGTATGAAGGTTCTTCACATGATACGAGCCAGTGAGTGTACCTGCAATAATCAACTCATCTGTGCATTCGATGGTGGAAATCCGGTCTATTGGGTCGTCATAAAGACTCAATGCTGTTTCAATGTCACCAGTGAATGGATTCAGCTTCTTGATGACAGAATGTAGAGAAGGTAACGAAATATCGTTCTCTGCGGTCGAGGATTTTTCATTCGAAAGCTCATTATAGAATATTTCCTTCCTATTATTCAAGCAGATCAAATTGTTCCGTAGTTGGAAATGAGATAGCTTGGGCTTTGGGGCTTTGAAATATTGTCTAAACCGCCAACTATCAATCTCATTTATAAGATCATAATTCACATCTTCCTTAGACTCTTCTTTAGAATTTGAAATGTTTGTGAATGAATTATGCTTCACTTCACGTATTCTTAAAAAATTCTCTCTTTGATCAGCACTATCCCAGAAGAGACCTTGAATATCCACTATCCTTTCATCCAGCTCATCAAACGTTTCCTCACAAGAATTCTGCGTCACCAAAGTTTCATTTCCCTTAATCTGTAACCTTCTATTCAAATTGTTCAGCACGGATATCAGTTCCACACTAGCTAGCGATATCTTGTAATTATAATGGTCCATATCGCTGTTCAGGATCAAGTTGTAGACAAAGTTCAGGAAGTCGGAGTCCAGCTCGTAGTTCTCGTCATTTATGTATAATCTATAGGGAATGGTTCTGTAAAACGCATCAAGATCTATGTTGGATAAGGGTGTGCTATCGAGGTTTTGCTCCACGGATTCCCTGGCATCGTGCGAAAACCCCAGACGTGGGAGCATAGTGTAACTTCTATCTCTTGTGAATGTACTTGGATCCTTATTGGCGGTACTTTGATACCTTTGTGGAATATTCCGCTTGTTCGTTAACTGACACCTTTTTCTAGTTGTTTAAATTGTGCGCATGTTTGTTTTTTAGATTTTTGGCACCTGTGGTGAAAAATTCACTACTGCGAGGATTTTACTATTAAAGGACACCAAAAAAACACTTTGTTATACACTAGAAGCTTCTGCGGAGATGGATTTTGACGAGGTGTTGAACTTGGAGGAACAGTAAGCTAGTCTATACTCTTTTAAAGCGAGTCAAAGTACTGACAATTGCAGGTTTTACCGGGAAGGATTTGAAGAAGGTCAAGCTGCGTCAACTAAGAAATCATTTTTGGAAGGGAAAGAGTACGGATTACAAGCTGCTTTCCAGAAATATGTCTTCATAGGCCAAGTCAGAGGGATTGTGAGCATACTGGAGACCAAAGAGCTATCATCACAACCCAAAAACCAACTGGATCAGATTGTGGAACTATTGGACTCTATAAAGATAGATAATGATTATGGGAATGTTGTCGAGTCAGAAAAGATTATAATCAAAGTAAGGAATAAAGTGAGGTTGTTGTTGAATCTACTGAGTACAAAGAAGGCATTGTCATTAGCCAAAATGGATGAGGTTTCCAGTATTGTCACTGGCCTAAAAGAAGATAAATCTCAAACCACAATTGGTAATCTGACTAATGACGATGGGATGTGGTGAAGTTGTATTTTATTTGATTAGTTGAATAAAGGGAGAGCTCTTTGGGAATGAAGAGTTTAAGTAAGTGCTGCGAATGCCTTTTTCAAGAGTTTAGGCCAACAGAGCATGGTTCCTTGTGCTTTAACTCGGAACTAAGTCATGACTAGTGAGTGAGATAATGGGGTCACTGACTCATCAACGTTTCAGTACTTGGTCAAATTCGTATCCAGATAAAGCTCAAGACATCTAAGGACATCTGATTCACGATCTTTTAGCAAAACATTACAGACTTTTCTTGCAAATATATAGAACCAAAACCCTTTGACTGCCATCTGTTCGTGCCAATAACGACATTGATTTTTTGTAGTATTTACCTTTATAAAGTATCAAGCTAAACATCAACTTGATAAGCGGTTCAGGTGTTTAAATTTAAGGATTCAAAATGTCCAAGGAGTATTCAATTGATAAGTCGAATCCTTTGAGACTCAAGAGGACGAAAGATAGGAGTGATGGAGAAGATGATCAGAATCTTGAAGATCAACTTCTCGAAGAAGACATAGGAGGGAACAAAAAGAGAAGGTTCAAAAAAGAATCTAAAGTGGATACAACTCAATATAATGACGACTCATCAGATGATGATTTTGAAGAGCGCAAAATTTCAAAGAGCGAAGGGAAAAAGGATGACTCAGATAGTGATATGTTTGCTTCCGAAGATGAGAAAGATGATAAGCCTGAAGAAAAAGAGAAACAAGAGAAAGACGATGATTTCAAGCCCTTAAATATGAAAGAGTTTGACCAAGAAGCCGGTCTTTCAAATAAAGATGAAACAGGAAACAATAGCGAAGGTGATGGTGATGATGATGAAGAGGAGACAAAACCTGTAGATGATTATTACTATGACCAAGAAGAAGCACATTCATCCACCGGTATACCCAGAAAAGAACCAAAATTAGACGCTTTCAACCTACGGGCTGAACAATCAGAGGGTCAATTTGATGCTGATGGGAATTTCGTCAGAGTGGAAAGCTCAGATGATGAGCAGGATAATCAATGGTTAGATGGGTTGAAGAAGAAAGATATACGAAATGCTAAAAAGGCACAAGAGGCAAGAGAACAAAAATCATATCGTAAAGATCGAGATACCAGATCGTCTGAAGATTTGTTGTTTGATCTGACAAGCCTACTAGAGCCCGTGGAGACACCAATGGAATGTTTACAAAGATTGAATAAATCAAAACCCAAAAAGAAGTCCAAAAGATATGTCCCATCAGAAGATGAGAAAGTCAAAGAAGAGGAAAGAAAGGCTAAAGTTTTACAGATCACAGAAATTGCCGAGCTTTTGATAGAGCATGGGTTTCCTGATATTTATGAATTGGAAAAAGAGCGATTGATGATAAAGTATAAAGAAGAGTCTGGGAAATCATTTGTACAACCACTTTTAAATGGCCAAAAAACAGAAGGCCAAAATCAAATAGCTGGCGAGGAAAAGATCTGGGAGTTCCATTGGGAGGGAGATGAACAAGTTCATGGGCCATACACTGCGCTTGAGATGGAGCATTGGAAAAACGTCTACTTTCAAAATAAAGTGGAGGTTCGTAAAATTGGATCTGATGATTTTATACATATTACCAAAATCACGAAATTTTAAAAGACTAAAAATTAAACCATTGGCAATTTAATCGAATGAAATAACACCTAGTCCGCCAAATAGTTTTCAATTGGGAAATTCAATTCCTGAGATAATGCCTTAACGTACTGGAAATTAACGTTTATTTTCCATCTAGTCTTGGCACTGATATAATCGTTATTATTTGATTTCAAAAGAATTTTCAACGTGGATAAATTTGCAATTTGCGTACCAATATCAATACTTGAACTTAATGGTTTGACATTTTCCATGACATAAATTGCATGTGTTATTGCCAATAATCTTTCTAATTCAAATGGTGATGGTTCCAACAACCTTGCGTTTAGTTTCGTAGCACTGAATTTTGATGATCTGTAATGTTGTTTCTTCCTATGGAAATCTTTCAACTTGGAAAACAGAACCCAGTCGTATTTGGATTCGTTAAATGAAGCTAGATACCCTGCTATTATGATGTATTTGGAAATTGTTGAAAACCCTGAATCTGGACGAGTCGTGACTTCCTCCTCCTCTTCCTCTTCAGCTGATTTGATGGTATTTGTCACATTTATATTCGATTCGAAAGCATAATTAGATGAGAGTAACCCGATATTTTGTCTATAAACTGCAAGGAATTGAGTAATTTGTAAATTTCCATTCTCAATATCCTCTGTGAATTTCTCCCATAATTTGATAGAGATCCTTTTCAACACGTTCAAGTTTGTAGTATATGGGAAATATGTCTCAACGATAATACCAATGTAACTTTGCCAGAATCTTTTGGTGTCCTCATTTGAAATGTTGACGTTTTTGAACCCACAGAGTGGAATTTCTCCCAAGATCTCAGTGATCTCTAAATTCGTATAAGGCTCAAAATAAATCGTCGGTATGGAAAACGTTATGATTTCTCTTGGTTGTGTTGATGTTATGAATATTATCGATAAGTTTGGAATCCTGGAGATCTCTATCAATTTTAAAAACCTCCTGAATAGATCTATATCATTGTCCAGCACTCTATCTGCTCTGTCTAGGACAATATAATGTTGGTTTTCGATCTTCCCTTTGATGAATATGTCTTGTAATATTGATATGAAGTTATCAAAAGAAGCCGTAGCAGCCCTGTCTATTATGAGATGCTCACTGAACCTGGGTTCAGCAAACTCTAACAGACTTTCAAGAACTCTTTTCAGTACTATTCTCAACGATACACAGTCATCACATTGTACCCAAGAGTGGGTTATTTGTGAGTAGTCGAGGTATGTCTTTGTGACGTATGATTTCCCTGTGGATGGAGCACCGTATATGAGTGCTGAAGGTGGTGCCACCGAGGTATCCGGCCTTATGAATGCAGAGATCAAGTCCAATTGATCGTCTCTTCTCTTGACCAAATCTTTTAACGACATTTATCTGGTTCTATTGACGCTATGAAGTGGAATATGGAGATCATCATCTATATAAAGATCTAGGAGACCTGAAAACTAAACGTTAGGAAAGTTGATTACGGGCAACATAAGTACTTGAATTTAAATAGTTTTAACATATATACATTTTTTTTTTCAGAAGCCTTCATTACCCAAAGAGATCTGTAAACTTTCAATGGTTTTATTTAGTTCATCGAGATTTTCAGTCAAAGGTGGCAATTCATCAAATCTTCTCTGAGATTTACACGTTGATATCATGTCTTCCACCATGAATTTTTGTTCATTTAACACCATCAATTGTTCCCTATCCTCTTTGATTCGCTTGATCTCTTCATGACTTATGACCTTGTGTTGTTTTTTCTGTTTGTCCTCTTGTTGTTTCAATAATTTTGGTAATGTTTTCAAAGGAATCATGTTTTTTTGAATGAATGTAACAGAATCTGTTTGAACTGCCAGTTGAATACGTCGTTCATCTTCATTACTAGGTTCCAATGAGACAAGCTCTTTTGTCAGTTTATCAAACATAGCAAATGACTCTATCAGTTTTTTTCTTAATTTTGATGCATCTGTTATTATGGTTTTACTCTTCATGGCACTATCATCTTGAAGCTTAAACAACATATCCTGAAATCTAGGCATCAAGAAAACAATAGCTCTTTTGATATTCTGTTGAACTTCAAATCTTTCCAAAAGAGGAGGTAAAGGTTGCTTGTAATCTTTGATGAAGTTTCTCTTGAGGAAAAGAACATCTTTACAATTTCTGCAAAGACGTAACAAGGAGTCATCATTGACTCTGGGCAAATCAACTAACATCTCAGTTAATATGTTAATTGGAATCTCCTTTGAACACCCACTAGATTCTGAAGCGCACACAACACGTCCACATAAACGACAATGATGCTTCCGTAGTGTAAATGTGAAATTTCTTAGGCATAAGAAGCAATTTAATATAGAATTCTCATCTTCCCATTGAACTAGTTGTTTCTCTGCTTCTCTTTTACGCGCATTCACTTTATATTTCAAGAAATTGTTGTTGAATTCATTTGAGGTGAACTCTTTATCAATCCTACTCAATGCAGTTGTCAAATTGATGATTCTTTTCTCAAGCTTATTGGAGTATAATTGTTTTTCGTCTGTTCTTGCCTGGCGCTTCTCCTTGAACAGGGTAGTAATATCATTCACCGCACCAAAGCTATTATATCCTGGCTTGGCCTTGAAACAATTTTTACAACTTTTACACCAAACACCTTCAGCATGGTAATCAGCATTGTGATCTAACTTCACTTTATAATCAGCATGTACATGACAGTAAAGATTACCGCATTTTCGACAGTTCACAAGACCATTCTTGATATTCAAGATTTTTTTGCAACCTGAAGCAGCACATCTGTCATGTCCTGTTGGTTTTTTCCAATGCTTTCTAGTCACGGTAATTTCAGGAGCAACTGTATTCAGCGATGAAGAAGAACTAGTACGTGATGAAGAGTCACTTATGCTGAAATTATTACTATTGTTATCAAATAAATCCAATTTGACGAATTTTCTTGGTAATGCAGTTTGAATTTTAGACTTCATTTCATTAGTTTTCCGGAGCCATGATTTAATCTCATCGTTAGATGGTTCAACAGTGGATGTCTTGGGCGCAATGTCTCCAAATGCATCCCCAAGCTTATGCTCATCATCTAAATGACGATTCAACTGGGGTAAACTGACCATCTTCTCATCACATATTGGACATGAAATGTCCTCTAGTGAATCACCATCCTCCTTGATATCGGGCTGCAAAGGCAACACTGTGAGCTCATCTATAAAAGGATCAGGCGATCCCCGCGTGTCTTGTATTATGTCTGGCTTTGATAAAGTTATATTTGGTGCATCTGATGAGGAGCTCAAGACGTGCATTTTGGGCCTTGTTGGTGTTATATGATCCTCTAATGATGGGGAATTGTAGCGCTGCTCCTTCTTCAAGGGTGACGGCACCGGTGTTATCTTTGTATCATTTGAGTTGGATCTTGAGTTGGAAGAGGGCTTGGGCACCCCTAGCTGTCTTCCTGGAGCGGCTCCTAAAACTCTTGTAGGGCCATGTTTTGTAGTATTGGATGTCGTGGTATTGGTACTCATGATGTTTGCATCTTCATGTATCTCTATAGAGTTTTGCAGCCAATCTGAAATGCAATGGGTTATTTGAGGTTGATCTCAGGTGATGGCAAATGTACTGGTCTAGCTTTCCAGGATAATTTGGTGAATTATCTGATTATTCTGCTTCTGTTGATATCTGATGGTTAGCCTTGGAATGGTTCGGTAGGGATTCTTTATGAAGCAAAGAGCCAACGAGCTAAGTAAGAATGGTCAAACTGTCTCGAAGATCAATCCCTTCTCGTATGTCCACTAGCAACAGTACAACGAATCTTCCTCAATGCTGAAGAAACAATTTATCAAACTCCAAACTCCAGCGACTTTCCCAGAATTTTGGCTATACTTTGTTTTTTGTGTGGCCAACACAACCCGATGTTTTTTTTTCTTTCTGGCGGTAAAAACAAAGTGAGTATTTACAAACCACTAAAGAATAACAGGAAAGCATAGATTGCTCTGTCTTTGAAGCGTTCTACTGGTGATATATGGTAGATAACAATGGAAGAAGTGAGTACATGTGCAGAGATTCATGTTGTAGGGGAGGAATGGGATGCTAACAACGGTTTGCTAGGAGAGGAAGAAAGAGCTATTGCAGCTCAATCTCAGTGCCTGGGATGGCCAATTGGAGAATGAAGGACAAAAGCTAGACACCTCGTTGAAGAAGAACAATGCATTCATCAAGAAGCTAAAGACATCAATCAACAAGGACAATCAAGATGCTGTGTTGAAGGAGATCAAAACACTTTCATTGTCCAAATACTTATCGGAGATCATCACATCTTCCCAAGAGGGTTTATTGAAATGTACCAAATTGCCAGACGTCGTTGCTGCTTTAGAAATCATTAGTGCTTTACACCAGCGTTTTAGCAACGAATTCACTCCGCATCTTTTGGGATGGATGCTTATGAACTTGCAAGTTCCAAAACAAGAACTAGAAGAAAAAGAGGAAAAAGAGCGTATACAAAAAGTCAAGATTTTGATTCGATTCCTTGTCGAATTTGAATTGATTGGTCTTTTCAAAGACTACAAGAACATTGAACCAACACCTGCCTTTTTAGTTAAAAGGATAGCGAAGGAGGAGAATTTGGTTTTGGCCATCTTGAAAGAATCATTAGGTTATAAGATGAAAGTGGGCTTAACTGTTTCCATTGCAACATTTTTCTTGAAAAGATTTCCTAAATTATTAGAGGAAAGAGAAGATGTACAATCAACGTTGAAATCATATTCTGTGATCATTGTTACTCGCGCCAACGACTTACACATTGTATTGAAGAACTTAAAGGCCAAAAATTACAAAGCACAAGTGAGAACTGGTAGGGTTGTTGAAGAAATTGAAGCTGATATTGAGAAGGCCACTGATTTATTTGAAAGATTCAAAGCGGCCACTGAGATTTGGGCGCCATTCTTTGAGCTAGAAACGCCAACTTTTGAAGATAAAATTGACCCAACATCTGAAAATGAATCTGTTATCGTCAACAAAGATGCTGGTATTTGGGCCAATGAAGAAGATCGGAAATTTTATCAAGTATTTCCTGAAATTCCGGAGGAATATATAAATTTTTTCAAGGAAACCTCTGATAGTACAAAAGCCAATGAAATGAATGATTTCTTGGTTCAAATTGAGACTGCAACTACAATTAAGGAGATCGACGATGCTACGTTGGAGTTTTGGAAACAAGGTCTTACCGGTAAAGCTTCAAAGAACAGATTATTTAAACATATCACGCAGAGTAAGGATATCGGTAGAGCAAAGGTTTATTCGAGATTTTTAAAAGCTTCAGACCCGCATTTGGATGATTTGAAGCAACAGTTATTACAGTATCTAGATCAAGGGTTCAGATCACAAATTTACCACAATGGTTTAAACTTTAAAAACATTATGTTTTTCTGTGAGATGATCAAATTTGGTCTAGTTCAAGAACATGTTATATTCCACAAAATTAGAAGCTTGATCTTGAATTTAACCACGCCAAACAATATTGAAATTTTGAGTATTTTTTTCGAAATCAGTGGGAGATACCTATTGTCTGAGCATAATAAATTGATGGAAGAAATGTTGGAATTATTACAAGGTAAAAGAAAGAATGATAAATTAACCATCAATAACAAAATGGCAATCTCTAACTTGTTTTTGGTATTGAAGCCACCAAGTATCAAATCTATCCAGAATAAATCAAAGACTCTTAAACCTGAACAAGCATTTTTGAAGGCATTGATAAGGAGTGAATTGAATCATCAAACAGTCAAAATCATAGGATCAATATTAAGAAACGCCGATCTTTCAGATCCCGATACTTTATACACCATGAGTTCATTGTTTACCAAACCTGAAAAGATAAACTATGAAAATATCGTTTTACTATCAGATCTTTTGAAAAATCTTAGACCAGATATTAAGATTTATGTTGTTGATACCATTTTAGAAGAGATTACCAGAGGTTTGGAGATCAATGATTATAGATATAATAGAATTAGAATGGCACAAGCCAAATACATTGCTGAGATATATGAACGCAAAATTGTCGCCATTTCACTCATACATGATTTACTTTACAAAATTTTAACTTTTGCACATCCTTTCAATAATCCTATTCCAGGAAGGGTTTGTGAATTAGATCCACCAGATGATTATTTTAGAATCCATTTAACCTGTTTAATTTTGCAGACAATTGTTGTTAGAAGCCCGAAATTTGACGAAAAGATTACTTTTTTCCTCAAATATTTTGATTATTATATTTGGGTCAAAGAATCACCATTACCGAAGGATTGTGAATTTAAAGTCATTAAAGTTTTCGAGAAGTATGATTTCAAGAGATCTGCAAATTTGAAAGAAGCTGTTGATGTCATGAATGAATTGGTGAAAGCAAGAGGTGTATCGCCAGGTGCTTCTGAAGAAGAAGAAGATGAAGAGGATGAGGAAGATGAAGAGGATGAGGATGTCGAATTAGATGAGGATGATGAGGATGAAGAAGATGAAGATGATGCGGACGAGGCAATTGATGATGAATTGAACAACCGAGATTCATTACGCTTGAGTGGAAAGGAAAATGAAGAAGATGAAAGCACAAATACTCTCAGTTATGAAGCTTATGAACGAAAATTACAACAAGAAGAAGAGCGCAAGATCGAGGAGGCACTAGAAAGAGAATTTAAGAGAATGGTGTTTGATAGTATGAGCTCACATAAGGCAAACAAGACTGTTCTTGATCTTCCTCAAAACATCAAGGCCAATAGAACCGAAGATTTGATCGATTCTTCGCCTTCGTCAAATGGTGGCAATAAATCAAAAGATATGAGCAAGATTCCATTCACTCTAGTGACAAAGAAGGGGAAAAGTATTGCCACAAAGAATTTCGAATTACCTTCAAATGTTAAATTTGCAAGTAATGTTGTTGAAGAGGAAAGACGCAGAAAGACTCAAAGAGAGCAAATTAACAAATACATTTTACAAACAAAATTCGATGAAGATTGAATATGATATTAGTAAATGGAGAGTAGGGGTATATACACCCATGTCATAGTGAAGCTGCTTGAACAGCAGACAGAGCTTGAATGTTTCATTGATCAACTTTTACAAAGACAACAGTGATATCATCTTCTTTACCACCAGTATAAAACTGATTGGTCAATTTGGACAGTTCTTGGCTGAACACAGAAGGGAAGTCTTCATTAATACTTAACTTGTGAACTTCAGAAACGAAATTTTTCGTTAATTGATTCAATTCTGTTTCGGCATTGTCTTTTAGATAAAGTTCAATATCTTTAATATCAATATTATCAATGACACCATCCGTAGCGAAAACAACAATATCATTTTTTTGAACTTTGAATTCATAAGCATCAAAATCCAATGGTTTATCCATGATGAAATTACCCGAGCCGCCTTGTCTTGAATCCAATACTTCTTTTGGAATTATAGCCAATTGATATGGAGTGTTGAACCCATGTGTTTGAATCTTGGTTTGTAATATTAATTTTGATTCTCTGAAAACTCCACACCAAGAATCCCCTAAATTAGCCACTTTTAAAATCCCATCAGGTGTAAACACACCCAAACATGCAGTAGTACCACCAACTTTCACTATTTGTCCTTCTTTAATCTTCTTGAAAGCGTCATCTAGTAACATTTGTGGATATGACATTTTAACGGAGTCCTTCAAGTGCAAATATCCCTCTTCAATGGCTTTACACAATTCTCTCGATATGGCGCTTGAATCATACCCTAATTCAGCCCAGCCGCCAACACCATCTGCAACACCAACAGCGATCTCATTTGCTGATTTTTGTGCTAAAAAATAGTTATCTTCACCAGATGGAGAATTCACCTTTTTAAACTTGAACATCTGATTCACAAACTTGTTTTCATCTCGTTCTTTCGGCTGGAACGCCACTGATACATTGTACTTGTATGGGATATCACCAGCTCCACCACTGGACGAGTTGGCTGAATACGATGAAGATGAGAATCTTTTAGGTCTGTTGATCTTAATATTCACAGATCTTGATCTGAAGTTTATTACACCTAAATTGTAAGCTAAAATCGCTATAAAAAGAACAACAAAGGCATACGCACTTCTTCTCAAAGGACTACTGAGCATGGCAGCTGTTGATGACTATAATATCCTAGTATGGATTAGAGACCTACTTTCTCTGTTAAATAATAGTAAAAGACCACAGAACCCAAACCGTTAAACCTGAAATCATCATTATGAATTATATTTGGTCCTAATCCGGTAATAGCCAAATCTGGATGTGATTAGGCGGCAGACCTCCGGGTATATTTCGCGAATTTTTTCAACGATCGAATCAAAACTGAAGAGATTTGTTTGAATAAAGGAAAGTGATTTAGAACTAGGACGCTTGAACCAAGACCAAACTTCAAAATAACAAGATGTCTACTGTTAACGTATGTTTTATATCTCTCCGTGGACAATGTTCTGCTGTTTTCCAATACTTTTTTGGGCTCAATTGGTGGTGTTTTGAGGTGGTATCCCCGGTACCAATGTTGATGAAATCAAGCTAGGGGCCCATTATACAGAAGCAGGAAGATATTGTTGAAGCTATCTTTTGAATAGAAACTTTTACTAATTCGTTTAATCATAGGTTTTCAGATACTCTGCCTTAGCTGCTGGTGTTTTATACGGTGCTTACCACACTTCTGCTTTGAAATCTGCCGCTGTTAAAGCTGAAGAAGCCAAAATTTGGGCTAAGAAAGAAGCTTTAATTGCCGAAGCTAAGACAAAATACGCTGAATTACAAGCTGCCAAACAACCAAAGAAGGCCACTCCAACTCCTGCTTCAACTTCAGAAATCAACTTGGATGATGATAAACTAGATTTTGCTCAAGTTATTCTTTCTGCTGTTGAAAACTTGGAACCAGTTAAAAACTAGAGGTTTTGACCTCATAGACCTAAAATAACATCTGTACTTATTGAATATTCTCCTCGCGTTACTCAAATTCATGTCCAAATTATCAACCAAAAGCATACATCACATATTTTGTTCAAAATAAAAAAAAAATCAACTTACAAATCTGAAGAAAAGATTTAGACTATTGGGTTTTAGATAAATTATAGTCTAATCTAGTCATAAGAACAACAATGTAAAAATATAATATAAATTTATGACTCTTTGTAGCTACAATATTAATTACATGCTGTATATTTACAAGATCTTTTAATATAACTATATGTTTGGTTCAACGACGAACTCTATGGTAAACAGTACCTTCTGGTAACCCATACAATTCTCTAACTTTAGCAACACTAGTATCCCAGTGACTTCTCCAAACGTGACCACCAATGGCTTGTAAGCTCCATTGATCAACAAAAGATCTGATATCAAAGTCTCTTTCTTCTATTTTGGACTTCATTTCCTTTGGTTGTCTGAAAACCCAAGTGACAAATCTTTGATCCTTAGCGTTTTTCTCTGGGACTGGTGGTAAATAGTCAATCAGTTCATTTATATCTTTGTTTTCCAATAATTCTTTTGGACCAATGAAATTCTCATTGAATGATAATTTTATGTTAGATAACCCCCAATGTAATTGTGTTTTAAAAGCATCATTTTCAAGATCTGGTACATCTGGATTGACAACAAGAATGGTGTACAATTGGGTTTCAGTATCAACGTTATCATATTCTTGGATTTTGATGGAAGGTGGATATTGTGTAACATGGGTTGGTAAAACAGTACCTGCTTCAACCCATCTGTTGACAGCGGTTTGATTTAAGAATTTTAATGAGATTTCAGCTCTTGGATCAACAGTTGGTAAAGTATCAGGAATACAGTGTAGTTGTTCCAATCTTTGCATCACCAGCATTTGGCCATATTCTTCAAAATGTTTTCTCTTCAATTCTCTGTAAACTGGTTGTTCATAATCAATGATTCTTTTGTCATTTTCAATTCTATCGTTATAAGTGAAATTATAGTTAACTTCTGGGTTATTTATCTCTGCCTCGACTAATTTGGCAGCTTTGGCGTCTTTCAAATTTTGTAATTTTGGACTCTTTGTAGGTAACTGGTTAATTTGAGATTCTATTTCTTCAACTTGTTTATATGATTCTGCAGCTTTTTTTCGCAATAAAGTATAAGCTTCAGCGAAAGCTTCATTCAATCCCGATGGTGTAACATATTGCACTCTGGCAGTTCTTGTTTTCAGTGATGGAGGACCACTAGAAGGAACACCATCCAATACGGCATCTCTATATTCTTGTTTGTTGATCTTGAAAGCTTCCACTTCAGTTGGGCCTTGAGCCCAAACTCTTTTGGAACCTTTGGTTTTAGGTGCTGTTTCGGCAACAGTGGCCAGAAGTCTTCTGGATGACTTGAAGGCTTGAGAGCGAAGCATATTTAACGATCTAATAAACAGGAAAAGTCGTCTAATAACTCTTTCTCTCCAAACAAATTGTCTGAACATTCACTACTTTTTTTCAAAAGCACTGAAAAATCTTTGAAAGTTCGATTTCCCGATGGTAAGGACACACTTAAAAAGTACTGACTGTCAAAAGTATACGGGTCTATAGGTAATACTAAGCTATAAACTTTTGAAATGAATATGGAATATTACGGAAAATACAAAAGGTCATTTTGAAGCATTAGAGAGAGGCTTATCTACGAATGCTTAATCTTTTTCATCTCACAAAAAAAAATGTTTATAAACCTCTATTTTGAACAGGTCACAGTAATCTTCCAGCGATTCTGACAAGGCTGAGTGATCTATTTAATCTATTCAAAAGTTTTGAATGGGCTCCAATCTGGATTGACAAATCTGGTTTGACCTTCGGTCTTGTGTAAATCGCTAACTTTTTGAAAATCCTCATCTTTCAAATCGAAAACTTTGAAATTGGCATCAATTCTCTCGTTGTTGACAGATTTTGGCAAGACAACGTAACCTCTCTTCAAAGCCCAGTTGATTAACAATTGAGCAACTGAAACATCGTATGATTTAGCAACGGCCAATAGATCTTTATTGGTGAATAATGGAGAGTCCAACGAGCCCAATGGGGAATAGGCTTCAATAACAATACCTTTAGAATTGGCATATTCGATCAGTTCAGTCTGAGGTAATAATGGATGAATTTCAACTTGGTTAGCAGCTGGGACAACTTTTGTAGTTGGAGCTTCCAACAATTCTTTCAAATTGTTGATAGAGAAGTTTGAAACACCAACAGCTTTGGTCTTACCAGTATCAGGTAATTTTTGCACCAATTCCCAAGTCTTGATAAAGTCCCAATCTTCGACATCGACATCTCTACCTTTACCATTAGGTCTGTCTGGGGCTTGTAATAAGTTGCCATCTTTGATGTTATCGGTTTTCAAGGCAACTGGCCAATGAACCAAATATAAATCAACGTAGTCCAACCCCAATCTTTTCAATGAGGCATCCAACCCAGCTTCAGGGTTTCTGTGAAAAGTACCCCATAATTTGGTAGTGACAAACAATTTTTCTCTTGGTACACCGCTATCTTTGATGGCTTTACCAACTTCGTCTTCGTTCTTATAGATGGCAGCACCGTCGATATGAACGTAACCAGACTCTTTGATAGCATGTAAAGTAGCACTGTAAGCTTGACCTTCGGAAGATCTCCAAGTACCAAGACTGGGGATACTGTTAGTTTGTGCAATTGACAACGCTAATTATCTTGTTCAGGGGGGATACTTACCCAAGGGCTGGAATTTTGGCACCAGTGTTAAGGGTGATTTCAGCAGTAGAGTTTTTCAATTCAACCATTGTGTCTTTCGATTAAGTGTATTGTAATATTTCTAATTTCTCTGATTCAATTGAAGCAATAGTGGACAGTTCTACAAAGATAAGTCTCGAGGGCAAACTAGTGGGTATTTATATATGATCACTGATTACGAGCGGAATCACAGCTATCGTTTGCCTATTATGGGGAACTGCCATAAGGGGTAGTTTTCCGACACTTTCTCGGGTGAATCTGTGGCTCTTATTGGAAACTGGGGCTCTTTTTCTATTGTTGTCGGAAAAGACCTACTATTCAAAATCATCACATACATCCATTTCTTCAGTATTTGGTGACACTCTTCTCACGCTATCTTTCCCTTTAGATATTCTACAATTCATATCTCCCGGTCTGTCAGTTAGAAACGGGAAGATAAAGGACTGAATGTCTTTCGCGAATGTGTTTTATGGAAAACGCGCTTTCGCGCTTTTTTTTTTTTATTGTGTTTACGCTTCTTGCATTTGATCTAGAGGCAAAAACATTTGGATCAGAACAATAGAAAAGGACTGATTCGTTTTGGTTTTGTGGATCGTGGAGTATGAGGACTGATTTGATATGACTGAAGAGAAAGTTTCAAAGCTGAAAATTGGTTTTCCAGATGCTGACGAATCATCACTATTAGAGCTTTTGATTAGTTGTAATGGATCTCTGTCAAATGCTGAATCAATATTGTATGAGTCGTTTCCGGGGTGTAAGAGAAGGAAACTTATAGACCATACCATAAAACAATCAAATATAAACACGTTATTTGGTCTGGATGATTCAGCTGCTTTGGGATCAACAAATACCAGAAACACCAACAAACCAGTTTATTTATATTCTAAAAAAGATGTTGAACAAACGGTACCATATGCTTCAATTCATTATGATTTTCTTCCCAAGGACTTATCTGAAAACCTGTTGAGATTCTTGGTGAAGGATAATGAAGGTTTCAACCCACAGGTCTTCCATCTTTTTGGTAATAAGTGTGTTTCAAGCCACACAAGTAAGGTCTACAGCTCCAAGATTGGTGAAGAGCTTTATTATAATGGGAACAAATATACCTCTAGGTCACAATATACAGACGATATGAAGATGGTACAATTGCTAATAGAGGACCAGGTTAATAAAGAGCTAGCAAGAAGACCTAGGATGCCATTTCAAACTGATGAAATATGGAAAGGTGACCTGGCTGTATGCAACAGATTTGAATCCAAGGATAATAACCTAGATTGGCATTCTGATAGAATGACATATATCGGACCACATCCAATCATTGCATCTTTCACTTTGGGTGCCACCAGGGATTTCAGAATAAGGAAAGAATACGATGATTCCGGTGCTAAATTTAAAACCATATATGCAATTCCACTTCCTCACAATACGTTACTTATAATGCATGCTGGGTTCCAAGAAGAGTATAAACATTGTGTATCATCAACCACGGAGTTCTCATCCCATGAAATCTCCGGAACAACTAGATTCAATTTGACATATAGAAACTATTTGAAGAAATATCAAGATAATTTACCAATGTGTTCCAAATGCGGGAATCAAATGGATCTAAGGAGGAGTTATAAAGATCCCAAGTCTCGAGGCAGATATATCTGGTTATGTACAGGTTCTTATTTGGATAAAGAGTGTAATGGGTTTCATTATGCTAATTTCAACGAGGATTGTTTATATACTGATAACGTTGAAAATTGCTCTAGATGGATCGCTAGAGATGATAAATTGGCATTGAAATGTTTCAGAGAATCACTAGTGGGGTTAAGGGAATGAAAAATATTGTTCAAGATCTTTTAGACATTCTGTAGATCATCATCATTGCTGATATAAATCCCAAGAATTTTTCAATCCAGCGAGGGATTTTCAACTTGAAAATTTCTATGGAAACAAAAAACAAGTCATTCAAACTTCCAACCAATTCCAATATATTACTTGTTATTTCACTTTGAATATCTTCAATCTTTAATTCATATTTTTTCAAAATTAAAGTTGCCAAATGGTTTCTAAACTGCTCACTCTTCACCATTTCTATTTCTCTCCAAATTCGACTTTTCAAATTGTATAACTTCAATATATTCTTGATGATAATCCTTATCGAAAGCAATATTGTCACAAACCATACTTTACTCCCATTATTCCCAACTTTTGCCAAAAATTTGGAGTTTCTTCCAATACCGAATTTGGTAATAAGATAAACGTTATCCATAACAGAGGTCAATGATTCCAAAGAGCTCACTAGGAAATCACCATCAGATGATTTAGGTTTATTCAAATTCAAAAGCTGCCCCATATTGAGTAATGATCTAACAGTTCTTTGGTTTGTTCTCAAAGGTTGATAATCATGTTGTACAAATGTCTGTTCTGGTGAGTTTTGAAACGAGTCAAAATCTATCTTTGTCACTTCATTCTCAGGAAAGCTTGTCTGAATTGGAGTTGATGTACTTATGTCTTCACTGATGTATATATGTCTATCGCTCATGGTCTATAGGCTCTATATGTGAATGATCTGGAATTTGATAACTGACTATAAATGAATGAAGTTGTCAAGTTGTAGGTATTGTATGCTATGCACCTTGATCGATTTCTGCCCCAGGTTGAAATGACTTCCGACTGGCTATACTACCCTCGGATATTAAAAGACTATATGGAGTGGAAACTTTTCTATGAGAAGAAATGGAATTACACTACGAACTTCAAAGGTTTGAGTCTAATTGGATTGATAGTATCAATGATATCTATATACGCTATTACATCTTTTCAATAGAGCAGAGAAATCATCAGAACCAGTTCCATTTTTCATTAGCGATCCAGTGAGCATTTTCTAATCTAAGTGCAGATTTTGAATCATTTTCTTGAAACATGTTAACATTAGGGAAACTTTCAAGTAGTTTAGTAATCTTCTTTTTTGTATCACTCCCTTCTTTACCTAATGATGAGTCCCAGAAGTATATACCTCTCAAATGATGTGCCTTAGCTTCTTCAAAGGCAATCTCCAGTAATTTTTTGAAGTTTTCAAAAGATTCTTCACCATCCTCTACGAATGTTTTGAGTATGAATAGTTGGTCTTCGTTCCAGTCATGAAGCCATAAGAAATGGTCATTTGTGCCTGTCAAAGCAGCACCAAAGTTTTCAACTTTAGAACCTGGGTATAGTTGGGACGAAATGAAGATATCTCTATCATGAATCCAGCTGAAAATATTGATATCTGGCACAAGAGCCACAATGGTTTCATCATCATTGATATTTGCTTGTTTCTGTATGATATCCTCTTTGATAGCTTTCTGCTGAGCCTGGATATATGTTTCATATCCTTCGTATTTTAAGAATTTATACTGTGATTTGTCAACAGTCTCACTCTTGATATTTTCAGTTGGTATGAAATGGGTTGGAATTTGATAGTCCCGGTATCCAAATTTTTGATAGTATGATCCCAATTCACTATATAAGTAGGCATAACCATCAGGGCCGATAAGTTTATCGATAGTTTCGTTCAGACGTTTCATCAGAACAGAAACGTACCCTTGACCTCTATGTTCCTTGACTGTGAAAACATTACCAACAACAGATGAAACAACTTGTTTTAATTCACCTTTTGGTCCATCAACTCTCCAAGCTTTCTTATTCAAGATCTCCACAGATGCAACTATATTATCGGTTTTAGTACTTGTTGGCAATGATAAATTTCTCAGCACATAAACATAACCGCCCAATGGAAATTCTGCTCTTTGGATAATTTTTGATTGTGATAGCTTGATATCCCTTTGTACATATTGTTCAGCTGTTAACTTACCAGCCCAAGAGTCCGCAATATTATGGTACGTGAATTGAATCACCTCTGGATCATCTGTTTCTTCAAACACCAAGTTATCAGCTTCAGTCATGTTGTGAGTTGGAGGTTAAGCTTCTTTCAAAGGTTGTAACAATTGAGTAAATTGCTGGTTCTTAAATGCTTTTGATTGTTGTTCGTTTCCACCAACGGTATATGGAAGTTTTCGCTAAGAATGCACAATAGCGAACAATTGTATAATCTTTACGGCAAATTGATATTGGTCAGAGCAAGATATGCTGAAGTGCTAAAACTTTCAAAAGTTTGGTATTAGTGGATGTGGAAGTGAAATCTCCAATCAAAGACAAACTTGAGTATCAATTTGACTGGGCTTTATTAGTCTTTCTCGAGATTCTGTTCAATAGTCATATTGGCACTGCTCAGAATTGACAGACATCTACAAAACTCAACGGCTCACTATGAATGTCAACGAGATGTTATAATTACTATGAAAAAAACAAGATCGCAAACAAAGGGTCACATTAATTGCCACATTTCATTCCATTATAAATAGGTTAAGCAGTCAATCCCAACTCCTTAGAGAAAGCTTCATTATTTGGTTCTCTTCCTAACAACTCTTTCAAGTTATAATTTTCCTCTTTAGACCCACCTCTTGCCAAGATAATATTTCTATATTCAACACCAGTTTTGGTATCTAATGGATTAGATTTGAATTTTGAGTAATAAATATCAGCAGCAAACACCTGTGACCATAGATAATCATAATAACCGGCTTGGTAACCACCCATGATATGATTGAAAGAATTGAAACCTTTGGTGATTTCTCCTCCACTGCTCACCAATGCGATTTGTTCTCTTGATTCATTCCAGAATTTGGCAATGTCAATTGGTTTATTTTTAGAATGTAATGTCATATCGAATAGACCAAAGTGTAATTGTCTCAAGTTGAATAGTCCTCCATTGACATGTTTTGAGCGGATCAACGAATCAATTAACTCATCATCAATTTTGGCACCAGTTTCATAATGGGATGAGAGGTCGCGTAATTCATCTTTTGACCAGGTCCAATATTCCAACATTTGAGAGGGAGCTTCGACAAAATCCCAAGAACAACCCGATGGACCATGATATTTTCCATACTCGGTATTACCAACTAGATCATGAATACCATGACCCAACTCATGGAAGAAAGTTGTAACTTCGTCATGTTTTAACAATGATGGTTTATCTTCAGTAGGTTTGGAGAAATTACAAACAAGAGCAGTGACTGGATAAGCTCTTGAACCATCAGCTTTGTTATAGCCAGGTAATAACCCGAAATTAGCAGCGTGTCCATACTTACCATCTCTTGGATGCAAATCAAAATATAACCAACCAACAAATTTTGGTTTGGATAAATCATCCAAGTTCCAAACGGCAAATTGTTTAACATCTTCATGCCAGACAGATTTTGAAGAATCTTCAACTTGAACAAATTTCAAGTTCATCAATTTTTCAAAAATCCCCAACATTTTGTCAATTGTTTCCTTAATTGGGAAATATTCTGCAATTTTTTGTTGATCAACTTTATATTCACGTTCTAATAATAAAGTATCATAGAATCTATGATCCCATACATAATATGAGTCAGATTTCTCTAATCCTTGTTCAGATAAATGACTATTCTTCAACTTTAACAAATGTTCACGTTCTTTTAATGCTAATGGTGTCAATTTCGATTTCAAGTCATCCAAGAAAGATAACACAGTTTTAGAATTCTTGGCCATTTTTTTTTCCAAAATATATTCAGCAAAAGTGGAATACCCTAAAGCCAACGCTAATTCAGATCTTAATTTGACAGCTTCAATCAATAATTTCTCATTTTGTGGGACCTTGTTTTGATCACCAATGAATGCCCTCTTACGAGTTTCAGCATTTTTAGCATATTTCAAGACTGGAAAAATATCAGGATATTTAAAAGTCATTTTCAATTTACCAGATTCTTCATCTTTTTCAAACTGTTCAATGACATCTTTTGGAACACCTTCCAATTCTTCAACAGTGAACAAGATAAATTCTTGTTGTTCACCTAAATTCTTACCAAATTCCAAACTCAAATTGGATAATTTTTTCTGAATTTCTTTGATTTTCTCACGTTGCTCCAATGGTAATGCTAACCCATTTCTTCTGTAATCATTATCAATATCTTTCAAATATTTCTTGGTCTCTTCAGTCAACGATTCAAAATCTTTGGTTTCGTTGTATAACTTGTGGAAAACTGTATAAAGATCTTCTCTTAATCCCTGCTCAATACCAAAGTCTCTAAATTTTTGTTCTGACTGAGTAGAAGCATCTCTCAATTCTTTATCAGCACTAACATGTTGATAAAAAGTCAACAGATTGACCAAGCCATCATTGGTATTATCAAACTCAGCTAATGGTTGAAACGCATTTTCAACAGTTGGGTTTTCCAAGGCACCAATCTTATCGTTCAGTTCGGTACTTCTCTTGATATAGTCCTCGGTCAATTTCAATATCTCTTCAGAGGTGTGCTTCCAAGTTGGAGCAGCTTGAGGTGGAACCCAATTGAATGACGAAGTGTTTGAATTACCTGTGGTGGCCATATTTCTAAATCTTTGGAACTGCCTTGTAGCGATAGGAATCGTCTGGTATGCTAAGACTGAGGTGACTAGGACTTTCGCAGCTGTGGAATACTTCAATCGAGGTATTAGCATGAAACTCAATGGCACAATTTGATTCCAAGTTGTTCTACATTTAAATGGATAAAGTACAGCTTCTCGCCCCAGTTATAAGAAAGTCCCATAGTTAACGCGGCAAGCATAAGTGTCACGGACACGGCGTTTGGGAATTTGTATGGTTATGCAGTTTTCCGATGATTTTTTTCCAATTTGTAGGAGTTGTGATTTGTTCGACGATTAACGAGTGAAGTTTCGAGGGATTGAAGTGATCTAGAGCTATTGCTACGATTTAGAACCAAGATTAGTGAGTGCGATGTTATATTTGGGTGATTGGTGAATGAAGGGATCGTGTCGTGTTGTGTCCAGCATGGTGAAAGATTCACTTCGGCTCACCATCCCATCATGAACCCGTACAATATTAGAGAAATGTATACTAACAAGATCCAAGATCATGTCTGAAGTGAAACAACAAATTGTTCCAACCCCATCTCAAAACATCTTGAATGACAAATGGGACGTTGTCCTTTCCAACACAATTGTTAAAACTGGGTTGGGTTTTGGTGCTGGTGTCTTAGCCTCTGTTTTATTATTCAAACGTCGTGCCTTCCCAGTCTGGATAGGTGTTGGTTTCGGTTTAGGTAGAGGTTACGCTGAAGGTGATGCTATTTTCCGTTCAAGTGCTGGTTTAAGAACTGTCAAGGCTTGAATAAGTATTATCAGTCAAAAAAATTAAATCAACAAAACAAGCATAAATATAGATACGAAGAGGAGAGAAAAATTATGAATTTATAAGGTCATGTACGTATAATTAATATATTCTATTATAACAAATGAATCGGTAAATTGTAGTTACATGTCTGTAATAGTGTTCATAATATCGTAATAATTCTTTGATATATATAACTTTATGCAAATATATAGAGTAGCGATGCGATGCGATGTAAAATAGTGTTTTTAAAATAGTTCTTTTGAACCTCATAGGATTCTTTCTAGAAGTTGAAATGTATGCAAAATAATAGAAGCTGTACCAGCCTGTGTTTCTTTTTTTCTTGTCTTCTCTTTATTGTCTAGCAACATAATGGGTATATATAGCTGGGGGAAATCTTAGATTTTCCACTCATCAGTAGTCATATTTCCTTGATCAATCTTGATCTCATCAACTTTGTTCAAAATGCTCAAAGCCATGGCATCTGCTAGTTCCAAGCTTTGAATCTCGAGAGTCTTATTCAATGGGACTTCATTGGTTGGAGTGACAGGTTGATTTGGTGGGAAAATGGAGTTTGAACTTGTGGAAATATTTGATGATTTTCTTCTTGAATTGCTTATATTGGATAGTTGTTGTGTTAATGGAGACGAGATTGAAGGGTTTGTAGGTTGTGGTGAGGCAACATTGTTGTCAATAGTTGTAAAATTGGTTGTAGTTGTATTATTACTAATTGTTGAGTTCAATTTCTCCACAAGTGTAGATGTGTTTAATGGATCCACTATGGAGTCAGTTCTTCTTGAAACCACAGGAGAGGTTGGATTTGAAGTTTGTTGTAATTGTAAAAAAGAGAACTCTTGCTCTTTTATGGAGAATTGTGATTTTGTTGAAGGTGTTGAACTTGAAGATGATGAATTCGATGAATTTATAGTCATATTTGGTGGTATTGATACAGGTGGTAATAGATTTTCTTTTGGACTGGCATTATCATTGGATTCAGCCATGCTGTAATGTTCTGAACCAATAGAGCTTTTTCTTGATTCCTTCATTGGAGCAGCGCTAAGATCACCACCAACAACACTTACCAAACTAAGATTTGTAAAAGATCTGGAATGCCTTATATCCACTATTTCAGTTGAGCATTTCTCTTCATCATCGGAAGGGAAATCATCATATTTCATTGCTAAAAGCACAGACTCATCCATTGAAGAATCGGCATGATCCAACCCATTCCCATTCCCGCTAGAATTCTTAAATTTTGAACTAATCTTAGTCTTGAAAGAAGACAACGACCTCGTCAAATTCGACGTTGGTGCTTCGGTCATGTTGTTATGTATATCAGTGTATTGTTCAAGTTAACCGCTGTGTAATTATGATACTATTGTTTTCGCTTTCTTCAGTTTTGATTTCCAGGGATCACAATTACTTTTGAAAGCTCTTCATTAACTAGACAGCTTTCCTGATCTGGATCTGATTCTGGTGAAAAACAAGATCTGACACTAAAAACTCCGGCTCGGTTCAATATTAACAGCGTAAGGTATGTTTCCTCACTGGTGTATTATCAACAAAGGGGTTTAACTTCACAGGTAATGGTTGAAGTGAGTTGTGAAAAGTATGAAAAGAGCAGTTTGCCATCCTTTTCAAATGATCCCAATCATCACTCAAAACTCAGCTTCGTCCAACTTTCTTTCAAATAAATCCGTAGTGAAAAGCCATTTGCAGAAATTGCTAAATCCGGCAATAAAATGCCAATTTTTCAAAAGTCTTGTGCTTCGAATTGCGCTAATTGCACTAGAAAAGCGCCAATTGGCAGAAAGAGGAAGCTACCCTTACCATAACAGGAAATAACGGCACTTCCTCAAAATCTATTAATTAATCCAATAATTGTGAAAATCTATAATACCTATATACATCACTCGACATCTAATGCTGAAAAGCTTTCCAACATAGCTAGGCCTTGAAAATGAGTAAGTCGTTCGTAACCAAAGGAGAATGGTAACGTCAGTCTACCATCATGACCAATTGCGATTCTCTTCGTGTTTGCAGCTCAAGGGATTCCAGCGTTCAAAAGCATGCACTGTGTTTACCCAGCATATCTATACCAGGTTCTAGATCGAGCTTTACAGATGTCTCTCGGGTTCTTTGGCTCTTTGACAATTTCCCATACCACTCAAGTACGATTTGATCCAACGGTTAGAATTCAAAACTCAAATTACACACCCTTTCCCTTTCCCCTGGCTTAAAGTACGACAAAGCACAACCACTTAAATATCACCAGCTGGATCTATGATCCGATAGTTTTTCAAATTACGTACGCTGTGATAATAGTGTCTGTTTCTCAAACCCACAAAAACTTTTCGTCGTACTGACGATTGCTCCAGTATGATGGGGTCCAGATCAATTGATCAGCCTAATTAAATCGCCAAATCAACAGTAGAGCAATCAACAAACTGCACCAAAAGTTTACAGCACACAAGGTGTTTGAAGCCTTCTACAACCCCCTTAATATCATTGGCCAAGAGTCTAACCCTTTGCCTTTTGAACCCCCTTTCGATGTTTCAGCCAAAGTTCAAACCCCACCGTGCTCACACCGATATTGTCCCTTTAGATGTAAATTACCTGCCTAAATTATGAACATTCTAATACATTTTCTTTGCCCAAGCAACTTTCTTACTCAGCTGACCAATGTTTTTTGCCTTTGGCGGCATTATGAAAAAAATTTTTACAATAGTTTTTTTTTTTTCGTAAATTTTTTTTTCAGTGCAAAACTTTCGCACTGAGAAACGAAAAAAGCCGTTGGCAATTACTCTATTTGGAAAGTCGATTTTTTTCTTGCGCAAAACATCATCTATATACTCTGGAGTTATGAACTTTGATTTATGATCTTATATTTATAAGCCTCTAAGGCCATGCAATGCTCGCCTTCCCAAGCACAACATTCGAGAAATTAGTGAGATCTGTGCAAAAGTGTTCTCACTTCTCAGCCAGTTGTAGAATGCTCCGATGTGCTGCTTCAGCTGGTACTTTATGCCGAAAGACCAAATAAGAAGAGCGTTTTATTGTATTGATAACACCCATGTTGTAAGCCTTGCAAGCCGAGCAAAGCCGGTATATTTTATGAGAGCCTCAGTGCATATACTTGATTCATATTCAGCGACCCCTAATTGTGATTTATATATGGCTAAATCGGAGAGCCGTATTACAATTTGAAAAAAAATTATCAATTCAATCTAAAGTGCCCATGAAGGACTCTCTACCCAGTCTTTATTTTTTGTACCGTATACCTATAATATATATTTCATAACCCATAAAACTCAATCATAATTCATAACATATGCTATATCCTTGCTTTTTAATATGTATAGTTTGACTTCTTCTCAATAGACGATGGATTTTACTCAAAATTCCAACCACATTCACTATTTTCAACATGATTATTTAACCATTCATCAACGTTTTGGAAAAATTTCCCACATTTTTTACAATTCCCTCCAACTTCTGTTCTATTCTTCTTCTTTGTCCCTGGTGGATAACCAAAATGTAGAGCTTTTAAATGATTTTTATATGTATCGCATCTACTGAAAATACCAGTTGGATGACATGGTGTTTCAGAAATCTTTGCCGATTCATCAGTGATGGAATTGTTATATAAAATACAACTGAAGGGACATTTAAAAGCACCTTGTGCCGAACCTGTTTCTTTCCAATGTCTTTTGTTATGACGGAACAAATCATTTGATCTGGCAAAACCACGTCCACAAATCTTACATAGATAAGGTCTGTTTTCCGGTGTTAAGTGAATAGATTTATGTGTTGATAAATTTGAAAAAAACAAATGACAATCAGGACATTGTTTCTTCTTTCTCTGAGGTTTGGATACTTTACCATTTGGTAACGATTGAGATCTAATCCCATCATGGAACATATGATGCTGTTGTTGCATATGATGTGAAGTTGGTGGAGATAATGAATTTATCGAATCGTTTTGATGTGATTCGACAGGAGAATATGCAGTGGATGAAGGTAATGATGAGATCGATGGCAACAACAATGGTTGTTGTGGGATTGGAGTATGTAATGTATAGTGTTGATGTTGATTGTTTAAACTCAACGATGATGCAGTTGTGGAATTAAATCCACTCGTTGTATTTTCAATGCTTGGAGAAGGAGATGGAGAATTCACAGCAGTGGTTGTTGTTGTGTTTGGGACAGTTATCGAGGATGATATGGATGGAGTAGTTGATCCAAACTTGTAGTCCCATAGCGAATTGTGGATATGATGTTGATGAGGATGTTGTTGAAGCACACCAGGACTGTTCACTTTAGGCAAAGGCAGTATGATTGTACTTGATGTAGCTGGAACAGTGGTTGTTGGTGTAGGCGATGTCTTGGCCGTGTTTGCAATGATGTTGTTTGCATTGTGGTTGAAGTTCATGACAGCGTTCATGGTCCACCAGACGTTTGTTTGTATAAAGCCAGTATAGATGGTTTAGATTCCAAAGGGCCCTTGTGCCATTATATACAGTGAACCCACTGTCAAAAAGTACCCGAACGAATCGGAAACGGCTGTGATGGCCATAATAATCCAATCTCAGGCTGACAAAGGCTTCTAATGTCCATTGTCATTTCTTCTGTCACTTAATAGCTCAAGCCTTTCTTTCCAAATTAACGCAGCTCATCACGACGAAAACTTCTGGAGAAACACGGAGCCGTCATTAAAACACCGCCAAAAACACTGTGGAAATTCGCTTTTTGAACCGTAGAAACACATAGTAGCACCAGCTAGACAGCCACCATCAGACCAGTACACTCCAGTACTCTTTAACCCACTGTTCTATCCAAACATCGTCTTCTTTGCTCGTTCTTTGACACGTAAATCCGCTCGGTCTTATCACTCCGAGTACTTTTCCAACACTCTTCGGTAATTATCAGCCGTATAAAATGGTCCCATTGCAAAAGCAACACTGCAACACCCTTTAACAATTCAAAGCCCAGTGAGACGAGAAACACACGCCTTTGGTTGTCCTGGGGTATCTCTCTTGTCTGATGTTTAAATGAATCATCACTGGCTGAATTTGCTTGACAACTTTGACATTCTTGTCTGATTGTCCAATCGCTGCTTATGGATACGACGGATTAACCGTTATATCGTGTTTCACTTTATATTATTTGGATCTTGCTTACGCTGTGGTTCGAACAGATTAGTAATCTACATACCCACTACTAACAACTTTTATTCTAATTCACCCATTGTATATCAATCTATATAAGCTAGTGATGGCTCTTTGAATATTAGTTTGAGGTTCCAACCGGAAGAACCCCTTTTATTTAATGGTTTGATTATGTTTTGGAGATTTTCATTTTGAGATCGTATGATACAGAGACGTTTTTTCCTTTTTCTTGTTTTTGCGTCTAGTTAGTCTTAGCCTTTGGCTTATCAATCTTGTAAGTTTTGATATAGAATCCAATAAACAACACCAAATAACTTGACAAGATGGCACATCCAGTACCAGCGGCAAATGGAGTACCGTAACAAGTACCCATGTTTGGAATGTAGACCCCCCATTTAGTGGCATATCTGTTGGCATAAAAAGTGTAAGTTGAGAAATAAACAGCACCTAGATCCAAAACAAATTGTAAAATTTGGAAAGTTGTAATCCATTTTTTCCACCAAACTCTAATACCTCTCGAGGCTAAGAAATAATACCAATACATAACAACATGAACGGAAAGATTCAACAAGATTGGAATCCAACTAACAGATGTGGTACCACCTAATTGAATGTAACATAATAAAGCTGTAGCACCATGATGATAACTATGCAAAAAGATGATCTTCTTCTTCTTGACAACAAGGAAATAAGTATCAACAAATTCAACAAACTTGGTCAAATAATTCAAGTAATAAATTGTAACCAATTTTTGAGACCAAGTATTTTCAGAACAAATGGCGTATAATAACCCATGATTAACCAAGATTGGCAAAATTTGTTCAAATAACAAAACTAACAAGATTAATGAAGCTGAAGTTAAAAAGAAATTGTGAACACTAAACAACAGTTGTAATCTTAGCGGTTGTAATTTTTTGAAAACCAATTGTCCCACGGTAATAATGAAATAATAAGCAATAATACCAATGAAAACTTCCCTTGGTGTACTTAAAAATGTTTCACCTTCGATATATTGGAATTCATCAGGAACAAAACGACCCCCAGTGACAAATGAAGCAACAACATTGAAAATTGGCCATAATTTTACACCAAATGGTGTTTCAATAGATGGAATTTCAAAATTAACAAATTCTGGAGTAT